>JARRAA010026890.1:0-107277 GCA_030557295.1 Ecitodaemon sp. MM-2014 | reverse complement strand
GTCCCTATACCTCATTATTATGCGGGTTTTTCGGTCTGACCGGAATACTATTAAAAATGATTTACGAGTTAGGCTGGGTAGCCTAGCCTAGCCTCGCCAAAGTGTGCACACGGTTAGAAAATTTCAACTATAGGCGTTAATTGAAAAGACCGTCATAACCTTTATTGTTTGTTACAAAAACATTTACGACAATAAAAGTGAATGTAACTATTCACTTCAAATTACGGAATATTTGATATTAGGCAAACCTCATTACTGTATAAACATGAGCAAATCGTATTGTTGATTAGATATACCTAAGTGTCTAGCACTCAGAAAACAATATATAGATTGACTCACTTGTGCGAATTATTAGGTACGCAATATCTACTGTAGCAAGTGCCTCTGCACGTTTTTTCAATTGATTAGAAAAAATAATGCGCAAAATATCTCCATGTCGAGCAAAGATCAAACGAATAAAAAACGAAGGTCATACATTTTTATATTTATGAGCAAAACTCATTAAATTTTGTAATGAGCAACACCAATTTTTGTAATAAGTCCTGATTAAGCCGTACTTATAAACTATAATTAACACATAAATCATAAATATGTACTTGTTGCTCATTCGCGGCTGGAATATTAATGTAGTGTCCTAGCTTAAGTCAAACGATAACTCTATTCACACCCTCGTTAACTATTTAAGTCCATTCTTACTTAATAAACACACAGTGGTTCTGCAGTCGTTCTTAAACACCCTTATACTACACATCACCCAAGCGCCTTAACTCATCTAGGCCAGGGTTGGCGAATCGGTGGGCCGCGGGTCATAGACGGACTCACCGCGAAATTTTAAGCGACCCACAAGTGTTTCTTAGGTTATGAATCTCTATGACGTTTTCTTTGCCTTAGTTCGCGCGAACTGTTTCCTGAGCGAGTGAGTTCTATATATATGGAGGATTTTGATATACAATGTTTAAAAGGTTCGCCAACGCTGACTTCAACAATAATAGCGGGAGAGTCGACCATCGAAAAAAGTTATCTTTATATAATGGAATAGTTGTAGATTCGATTTCTATGAAGAACATTCAAAATTTCATGTAATAGAAGGTTGAGTTAAAATTGTAAAAATTCTGGTTTTCCAGTCCTCAAAGGAGGACAGTGGTAAAGAATTTGCGAAAAATCTGAACTGTAAAACGCTCATTACTTATTACTCAACCCAATATATAAGTCTACTACGACTGTCTACTACTCGTCGAGAATTAAAACTATTATATTAAGAATGTTTTGCTGCATCTAGGACTGGAATCGAATTTATGATCCCGCAGTCAAGGTAATTCAAAATAATTCAACGTCAAAGTTGATTGTACTCACTACACTGGAATATCAAGCCAAGTTTAAATATGTGTTCATTTATATTCCAGTCAAACAAGAAGGAAGTTTAACGCGCGCTTTGATGTATCAAGAAGAATTTAAATATATGGTCGAAGTTTTTGTTAAAAATACACTGAAATGACACGAAATAGCATCTCGAGCAAGTGGTTATAAATTCTGCGAATTGTCTATTTATCAAAGTACAAAATTATATTACCGATAAATCTTTCAATGTGTCTAGATATTATAAAAATATAATTAAAGTAAACAGAATAATAAACAAATAAATTAGCAAATACACATATTGCATAATCATCTAGCGGTATATACAAACAATACATAATTTGTTCCCCTTTCTAAGAAAATCCAATGCGTTAAATTGGTATTATATATTCCATTTGCACCATGCATTTACCAAAGATTTAAATGCAAATACAAAACCTACCTTTGTTAGTGCCATCGCACGATTGATATTCAACACAAAAAGTAGGAAATCGAATCATGGAGAATCAATAAGAAGCGTGCCTTATTAACATTGCTGTCATTTCCACCTCTACGAACGCAGAGAGCAGAACCAGGCTACTTATAGAATGTTCGTAAACATACCATCATTACACAGTTACTCGGCAGTAATGAGGTGGTCCGAGAATTTTTAACGTTGTTAGGCTGCATAAGTGTCAAGCGAGATACCTGTGGTATCTGTAGTATCACTTGCACCAGCGCACAGCGAGAAAACGAGAAAAGTGTGGTAGCGTGGAAGATTGAAGGTGGGAACAAGTTATAAACTGTGATCGCCCCAAGTCAGACGCAGCAGTCAACATTGATCCAATCTGAAAGCCTGGTCGAGCAGTAGCATACCTGTTCCCATTGAATTATTCAGTGTTTATTAGTATTTCGTGCATCAAAGTCTTCTTTAAAGTGATAAAATGAGAGTATTACTATTGGTATTCTTTCTCAGTTGTGTGGTTTGTTGCTATGCATTGATAAATCAATGTTCCGTTGGTAAGTATGCCTTTGGTATTAAAATCAACTCGAAAAATAAGACTTTTTAAACGATAAATTTTCCAATTAATGGTACCAGTTCAAGTTTATAGTTTACTGACGATATTTTTCTGTTGTATTATTTGTACTTGGAAAAAAATACTAAAATAACATCATAAAATAATGAATAACTGTAAACCTTCAAAATTCGTCAATTTTAAGACGTTCTTTCGTAGCGTTTCATGGTGTGGTGTGGTGTCAACAAATTAACGCTAACGAGAGAAAGTAGTCAGTCGAGTATGGCTGATGTATCATTAACTCGTATCGACGTTACATTATAATTACGGTAAAATAAAAAGTTTGCGACGATTTTGCGCATCATCAACTTTAAAATGTCGAATAGTCATAATTAACACGTCACTATATAATTAATTTAATTGCTTCTATTTGCCTTGAAAACGATGTGCATAATAGCGTAACGATTATATTTATTATTCAATTTGTTTTGTCGCAGGAAAACAACTTGATGATCTGGATAACAATGTGAAACTCTCGGGATGCAGAAAGTCCTATTGTCGTTTGAAGAAGAAGACTGCAACCGCAATCCAATACAAATTCACACCAGGTAAATAAAACATCTTATGGTGATTGAACACATCTTGCCGAATCGTAAATTAATATTAGGAGAATCAATGCACAATCAGTGCTAAAAGTTGGTTAAACAACAAACTAAGTTTGCTTGGTTACCTTTCCTAATGACATTGCGTTAAGATTTCGCAAACGAACAGAATACAAAGAAAAGGAAATGTAGCACACATTTCCATGGCAACTAGATAATTATACATTTATAATTACAGACAAGGACGTGAAATCTGTACGAAACTCAGTGTCTGCAGAAATTGCTGGCATTCCATTCCCTTTCATTGGTTTCGATGGAACTGATGCGTGCACGAGTATTTACGAAGCCGATGGCGAAACCAAAGCCTCGTGCCCTTTAAAGGCCGGCAAGGAATACGTTTATAAAAATCAAATTGACGTCTTGGATATTTATCCTTCGGTAAGATATTTTATTTTTTTGACGAGCACATTGCAAACCGTCTCGTAGGAACACATGTTGACGACATGCCCCCTGCTAAGACAAGTTAATTGCGACGAATTGGTATAATGTACAAATTTATGTTATACTTGACATTGAAACGAGAAAAGCAGATGCAAATTTGTACCTACAACCTTCCACTGACGTGGATGGCCTTGTATAATAACATAAATTGCACTCGTAAACGTTTTAAATGTATTTTATAGTTTTTCTTTTTGTGGAGTTTTTAATTGAAAATGCTTAATTGTTTTTCAGATAAAATTGGTTGTACGGTGGGCATTGGAGAGTCCCCAAGGACAATTAATGTGTTTTGAAGTTCCCGCAAGGATTGTTAATTAGTTTCTAGAAAGTGAATTACATGTTTTAACCGTAGTGCGTAGTTTTTAATGACAAAACAATTTATTTTGTCCAAAAGTGCCTTAGATTATTGATTATATATGTGATAATAATGTATGCGTTTCAATTGACATTTGAAAGCCAAATTTTCCGTGGTGATGGAGGATTGCGCGAATAAAGAACAATGAACTGTAAAAATGCAGCTTTATTCGATTATAAACCAAATAATAACAACAGTTAAAACATCGAAATAAATCAAGATTTTTTTGTATTATTCTCTAATAGTTGACCCAAGACAGTAGCGATGCGCAAATTTAAAAGAGGCACTTTTCTACAATATTATTTACATATTCATTGAATAATGATGGTGTAAGTACAAGGAATTCAATCAAACAATTCACGTCGACTCCGGCCGCTACACTAGGACATTCTTCCATTGTTCAACGTTAATTGCAACTTTAACGGATTCTACAAAATATGAACGAACCATTTTCGTGATTGTGACAACAGTTTGACTCACATCATCGTTTCAAATCAATTGCAACCAGAAGATTTGTTATGTCTCTTCGTCGTTTAATATTATAATAAAAGCATCACTTTTGTATTCATCGCATACCGTATTTGTTTTGTTGCATTTCATTATACTTTTTTAGTTCTCACATATAGATAAGTATTTATACTTTATAATCAACAGCAATGAGCACTTTTGGTAAAAAATATCCGTTTAAAATTCATAGTATTACTCATCCGGAACGACGGCAACGATTCGAACGTAACGCAGATTATGTTACAATAAACAAACGTCGAGTGTCAACAAACGCAGTTTGGTTTCGTGTTGCTTCTCCCAATGAATGATAGTAAGTTGTAGTATCACTACAAATACGAAAGCATCGATAATGTCAGTCTAGACTAGGATTTCATCATGGCGAAAATTCGTGAAACCTAATTTCAATGAATCATTCAATGCCGAAGTGAACCACAAACCATACGCGTGAAATGAACCAATGGATACAATTTCGTTTTGTCAGTAAGTCGATAATAATTGATAATATATATATAATATACTTTTATATATATTTATAATATATATATGATTTCTTTATTTTTTTTTAAATTCAATTTGTTTCTCTCATAATATTTCAATTTTCACCTCTACTTATACGCTAATGTTTTTAAACTCTTGTATTAGTTTTTTGGTTGCATTAGTTAAACGCCTGCACGAACGATGCCGGGTTGTGCTGTGAACAGACTGCATGTAATATTTGCTGAATGTTAATTTCCTTAATGTTTCCATACTTCGTGGAGCTAAATTACTCAATGATGCGGATATGACTGGGCGCGGTGCGGTCCGATACTTACTTGGGCTGTACACGAATCTTCAATTTCAATTCGTTAATTGTAAACGTCATCACAACTACTCAGCTAGTCACGTCACAGTTTTTCTCGTTTTCGTTACGTTACGTAAAACAAATCACAAACGCTACGCATATTTGCTTCAATAGCTACGCACACACTGTTAATTACAATCAGTAAACCCTATCGAATCGTTATGTATATAAGTATGAAGAGATATTTTCGATTTTCGTTCGTTTTCACTTTACAAAATTTCCTCTCGACGTGCGCGCTTAATTCGCAAACCGCCGTTTCGTTCGCATTTCGATTGCGCAAAAACGAGTCTCTTCACAGCAACACCGAACTGAAACCAATCGCTTGCTTGTCTTGTTCAATTTAACATACATTAATTTATTCAATATATAATCAGTCATCTACGTTATTCATTTAATTCATTCCATTAAAAATCACTGTACATATGCAGTTATGCCATTGAATGGATGATAACAACTCAACGTATGCGTGTACCTCTTTGTTTATCACTATGTATGCATATGGCATGTACGTGAGTATGAAACCATGAGAGAAGTCGCTCGAATGGTACTCGTAATATCCGATCGCATCGAATTCATTTCGCTAAACTCGCTATTCAGATACAACTAATGTCGTGGTAGTAATCGCTACATGAATTATGCATTGAAACTCTCGTTTTGTAACATTTTTAAGGTTTAAAGTATTTTTGATTAAAATCGTCCTAAAAGAGTCGTCCTTGCATTTCGCCGCACGCGCTTATGTGTAAGTATACTAATTGAATTTATATATATATTATATATATATAAGAACAGTTTCTGTTACTTTGTAGCAGGCATACCTAATACGAATAACGCGTTTTTCGTTTTATCAATTGATCCTTAACTCGAATTAAACTTCGAACATCAAATAAGATACGAACGAAACAATCGTTTATAATCACCGTGATTTAACATTATAAACAAATAAATAAGAAGCGTTAATATGTTCAGTATTAATTAGTGCGATATACAAATGCGCATTGCTTTATACAATGAAAATGCGTAAAGGTCCGTTCTGCTATTCACAAATCGTTGCAAATTTTTGGTAAGTTTCATATGTTTACACATTATTCATTATTCATACGCAAATTAAAACACTTATTTCTTTCTCTTCTTGTTTAGATCACAGCTAGCAAAGTGTGGAGTCACATTCACGCTTGACTGGCCGGAAGACGCGAGGCCCACTAGACTTTAAATGGTTTAAACAAATCGACACGAACGAACCGAGAACGTGAGAACACTTTTCAACGACGATAGACTTTGTAAGCAACAAAAGCCTAGCGTTTTCCGGCCAAGCGTGGACTTTGTTTCGAACTTAAAGCTTACGTTAGAACAACATCAATTCGTAAAACAAAAACCAAACGGCATGATAATTGTCGCGTTTTCCATTGTTTGTTAATTTGATTTACACCACGTTCGACCGCTCAATTGAATCAAGATAATGCTGATGCTCGAATCTTTTGATTTTGTTTGCATAGACGCCTTTGTTGTAAGAACGAATAGATTACGTGGTCCTGCTTTTGAAAGGTACGATCATTCTTACTGAAACAGGTCGCTTTTAGGCCTACAATATACACTACTCCGTGTATTCGCTATGCTCCACGTCATTATACGTCTGGCTTCATCTTTTTGATTGCACTACGTTTATTTTATTAATAAATTTATTTAGTTATTAGTCGCTACAGCAGGATATTTATCGCTTGATGATGATTTTCTTCGTAAAACAGTTTAGCCTCATAGTGCGTTTTCATGTTCATACTTGTATCTAGAGTTTAGTTCTGTGCATTTTCTAGTTATTCACTTGGCCACGGTTTTTGGTTACATCGTAGTTTCGTAATCATTGATTTACATCCAAACTAGGGTGTTTCTCTTGTCTCGATCATTGATTTGCGTTATCTCATGTATGTACATAGAAAATACTTGTATGTACGCGATGTTATATTTACAAATGAGCTTGTAACGTGTTTATTTAGTGTCTCCTTAATTTTCTTGCACATTGTTACATGTTTATTCTTTTAACCTCTTTATTCTTTAATGAATATGTTTTTTAATTGACTACATTTTCCAGTTGAACGTTTTTATTATTTCGTCAAGACACGCCTTGATTTTTATTCATCAATTCCACATTTGCATAGGTTTAGTGTTTAGCTTCGAGATGCCACTTGCTCCCAAACGAATCGCTCTTGCTGATCAATAAATAAAACGATACGAACTAAGCGCTTTCGAGTAAAATTATGTTAAACATATCATACAATAAATACTACCTCCAAACATTGTCTAACGCTTACAAATAGAATAAATAAAGTAAAACTAAATAAAAATATGCAATTCGTTCGGAACCAACTGCCATCCGGCTCTTGTGACTCTCGTAGGTAGGTTTCTCTGTCAGCTCTATCCGCTCGTGATTTAAAACATATGCACTTTGAATATCTTTCTGCCTATGTAATAGTTAAAATGCATTTCGCTCCTATATGTTTGTATTTCGGGCTGTCTCGTCAGCTTTTATTATGAAAAATACTCTTTTTGCTGTTTACGCGCAAAAATACTGTACTTATATTACTTACTTATTATATTAGATCAGTGCTTTACCCTTTTTGTTTCGCTTACTCTTTATTATATCGCTTCATTATCATCGAATATTGTCTCGATTTGTAGTATGTTTCTTTTTACATATTTGTGTTGATTGTTGTGTTTGTACATTGCCGCGCTCTTTTTGCCGTTTCGCACCTCTCCGTTTCGCACGTAATTGATGTCAATTGATTTGGGAAATTAATTCAATACAAACTGAAATATTAACCAAAAACCGGGCGCTTTGTTTGTCGTTTTTCAATTGCATAAAACGTCGTGTAATTGTCTAGTTGATTCATTGAGCACCTAATAATTTTAAGCTAGAACTTAAATTTATTTCCTAATATTGCAGTTTCTCTAGCGATTTTGTGTCCAATGCACGTATTGCTTAATCGTTATCCGTTAGGTTGTCTCGTCTCCAATGGTTGGTTTCTTAGCATGTCGCTAATTACGATTGAATTCGCATGCCGGACTGGCGACGTAAATAGCAGCATAGTGTGTTCTCGTTAATTTCGGGCTGATTTTTGTTTAACACGCACAAGCACTCCAGAAGGTCGAAAGATAGTCAGTCGTAGAGATGAGATTCGTGTGTGAGATTCGTCGGGCGCAACGCAGGCATTCGGGTGTCGATCGTGCGCCGCGTCCGACGATGAGAGCAGTCGATGAGAGCGGTCGAAAAGAGATATATAGCACACGAGGCAGAGCACTAGTGCGTGGAGTGCCGTCATTGAAAGGCAGATTCTTTGTGAAACGTGTCCGACTTGTGGAACGACGGTCGGCCGTTGTGGTCCCCGCGCGTCAGCGGGATATCCTGCGAGGCGAAGTTGTTCTCGGACTTGGGCCGCGGCAGCGTCGTCAGCTTCTGCAACGTGCGGCCCAGCTCCTGTAGGCTGCGATCGCTGGCGTGCAGGCGAGCCACCGACTCGTCGGAGAGGTTGACGTGATCCGCCTCGGCCGCCAGAGCGTTCACCACCGCGTTGATGGTCTTGCTCTCGCTGCCGAGATCCTCCTCGCGATGCGCCACCAGATTCGGATTCTTTCCGATTTTGTTTAGCCTACGCATCGAGAACGTCATTAACACGTGCAAAAGGAACTGTACAGCGTGAGGGGATGATCCACAGAGGTGACAAATTACAGATACGAACCCCAAACACTGCAACCAAATGATTCTTAAAAAAGCTCAAAGGGTTTGAGGGTTTGCGCTGAACTCAAAAGTCACTAGTTGCAATCCAATACAAACATCGTAACGGCCCCGAACAACAGGTGAATTATCAAAACATTACACTAAATGAATGAACACATCAATCAGATAATAAAATACTATGTCGAACGATCATATTCATTCGTACCTAGTACGTGTGTACGTCGCTGCAATCAATCATTTTGATAATTCTGTGTTTGTGTTTTATTGAATCTGAATCTGTTCAATCGCCCTTAATTGTGTGTGCTTTAAGTTGTGTCTGCTTGTACTTTACTAGACAATGTCAAGGTATAGGATATGTATCTTTGGACGGTCAACAGAAATTCTGCCCACCCTTCGGTGCGACACGCCAAACTCAAACGTGAAGGGTGTGCAAGTTGAGTTGTGCATTTCGTTAGATGGTGTGCAAATTCTTTGGAAACAAACGTGTAGGTAGGTACTCAAATGTATGTGCTGATCAAATCAAGTCCAAACATCAAACGAATGCGAATGGGATGATTTTAATAAGTGAACATGAAGGTGATTGGGTTCACGTGAACGTGCGCGTTTAATCGCATTCTGTATGAACGGGAGACACGTGAGGAAGGGCCAGGGATTCGAGTGATAATAGTCAATCGTAAACGACATCGAATAGAGATATAGAGGTAATAGAATAATAAGAGCAGCACTGCCGACAATAAAGAAGCGATGAACATGTATAAAGAATTCAATAAAACCGCTCCGGGCTTTATGTATACCAACCAACGCACTGACCTCTCGGCGGCTACCGATTCCATTGTGCGCCTCATCAACGGGTACTGGTCTAGTACAGCGTTGAAGTGATCCACCGATAGCGAGAAGAGGTTGCAATATGTTTCGGCGCGCACGGAAGCAACGCGCCTTGCGTTTGTCAACAGGCAGATCTCTCCGAAGTAAGAGCCGTCGCTCAAGCTGGTCGCTACGTCGCCGTTAGACATGACAATGTCCACAATTCCTTCTTGTATGAAGTACATCTTTGAACCGATCGTTCCTTCTTTTATTATAATATCACCTTCAAAACAGACCGAAATTAATGTACTGCGAGACCACACGTTTTGGGAAATGGCGCAGTAATGAATGACTACTCTGGGATATTAAGGAACATCCTTGGAGAACAACCTTGACGACTTCGGTCGCATGAACGTTTTTGTTACCACTCATTAAAAGTTTGGCTGGGATATGATGAATCTGTTCTGTTCTGGTATAAGTAGTTTGGTAGTTTTAATTGGGAAAGTATTGATTACCTGGTTGGAAGACTTCATATCTCAGCTTGGTAACGACGTCCGAGACGAAATTAGAGTCAGCGTTAGCAAAGAACGGAACCGACGCCACTAGGGATCGGCAGTTGTAGTTGATGACGTCTTCGCGCAGTTTCTCCGATAGCTCGCCCAAGATGCACTCTTCGTCGAAGAACTTGCCCTGATAACGATGCTCGAAATATTCGGTAATGCGTTGCCTCATCTCGCGCGGTAGTTTTCTGTATGCCATATACTCTTCGACTTGTTTCACCTAAAAGTTTGCCACGTTATCGTCGGGGATCTGGGTTAACGGCGCCGATTATAAATCGATAAGTACTTTTTCGCGGTATTGGCGCCTCGACGAGTCCAAACTTTGGATGAGATTTGTCGCGTGGCCAAGGAACAGGGCATAACAAGTGGCGCCAGATATCATCGACAACATCGTCAGCCACATGTCTGTCAGAGATTGTGGTGGAAATCGGCCGTAACCTATGCACAGCATGTGAGACATTGCTTTGAATAAGGCCCACGAATATTGTTCCAACCAGAAGGCTTCCTGCAAATGACCGCCGCATCAAACAAATCATATTAGATTCTCCTATCAGGTCAAAGATGAGTTCGGAGAATTGCGATTTGGTTTAATTAAATTACCGACCTGCAAGTCGTTGATGGCAACCCACGAATTCGAAGGAAATCCTTGCAGCATCGGCACGAGAAATTGCAGGCATCCAGACCAGTGTCCAATAAGCAACATCATGCAAATCAAATTGAAGATCCTCATGAATACGCTCGCCATGTTTAGAAACTGCAACAGTACACGGGTCGAGATCAATACCGACAGCTTGCAGTTAAATATCCTCTCTTTGCAACATTTGCATTATATCATATTCAGAACTTTGAAAAAACAACTAAAACGTTATGCATACGCTGAAATAAATACAAAATGCCAAACACGTGTAGGTAAATCCAATAAATGTAGTATCATCAAAAGAAATTTAATCAAAATAATACAGATACAAGCGCCCTTATCTGTCCTGTGGCGTTATTAAGGGAACTAAAAAATGAATTGTTACACATTACTGCAAATTTGCTGGAAGCCAATCACAAAAGCGTTTGCTTTAAATTATAAATCAGAGCTAATTGTAAGCTTGTCAAATAATCAATAAAGCGCGTGCAAAAAAACTGAGTTCTCAACATGTTTCGTATATAATATTACATATTACTTTGTATAATAATCTTTAATGGCCAGCAAAGTGTTATAGTTAGTAGGTGAACTATCTAATAGATAGTTTCTAATGCACTAGCACACGTTAAACTAAAAGGAATTGACCAGTTGCAAGAATGACAGACTCTTGCTGAAACAAGCACCGTGATGACTTTTAAATTGATCCCGCGACATTTTTATGACGCAATGCGTTAGGCGTTCTTCGAAATAATGTGCGTCTGTCCTTCTTGCAAACCGTGCGGCGCATTTCTTATCTCGCGCGCAATTTTCTTTAATGCACTCGTGTCGCCAGGAAAAATTTATGATTTCGTTCGCGCGCGTCGTTAGAATGTGTTAAAGTAAAAGCAAAGTGAAAATGTCTCTCTGTGTGTGCGGCGTTCGGGATGCAAATAGAACGATGGCGGGCGCGTTCGAAACTTTTCGCAGTGAGTGATTTGTCATTTCTGTCGCCTGGATAATTCCCATGTACCAAGACCTAGCCTAAAACGTAACAAGGGGAAACAAAATACAAAACGAAACCGAAACGAACAGTCCGTTGACACATTGCTAAGGGTAAATGCGTAACGCAAATCCTCTGAAAAGAACAGTGTCCGCAATTATCAACCATGTAACAGATAACATTATTTCGCACTATTCGCTGCTCTGGTAGCGACGAAATGTTAGCAGTGAATGTACGCCACGCATACGTGTTAACAAACAGAAACAAACTTGGTCAACTATCGGAGAAAAATCGCAAATCACGCGTCTACTTATCACACGGCAAAATACCAAACAAGCGCTCAAAACGTCAACAAAACTACTCGATCCGTTAAGAACACACGTGTGGGAGTGTGGGCGTGGGAAAATGTGTGGTGTGGTGTGTTTGTGTGGGGTTGTGATTAAATAGTTATTAATCAAATCGTTTATAACGATCAAACATCGTCTTCATCTCATTCAAAGTCCACCATCGAACAAACTTACCTCTATACCTACGATACATAATATTCAATTTTGCAAACCAAGAAATACACATGCACATAAATAACGGCGCACTAGTCAGAAGTGAGAGCCTCTACTTTCTGCCTCTTTAGTTGTTCCGTCGCAAAACAATCGACGTATTCTCGTTTGCGTTTCATGTATGTGTGTTTGTTTTATACATTATACACAGTTCTACAAAATTGTACGCATAATAAAAAGAAAGGCAGAGTGAAAGAAGTGTGTATAGAAGGTGTCATCTATTTCATGATTTGTCACATCGGTATCTTTTCATTTTGAAGTAATATTTACAGCATGCGAGATATGCTTTTTCGAATCCTCGAGTCCTTCGACTGCTTATCTTTCATTGATTTTTGCTTCAGAAAAATTAAAGAAAGTAAATGTTTGTTGGCTTTTTGTAATAAAAAATGTGGAAGCAGAGGCGCCACGATCGGTCATGCGTAAGGCGAAGCAAGCTCGAAGCGTGTTACCTTAAATATCAGATTGCTTTTGCTGTATTTAGACTTGTTGACCTCCGAACTGAGGCGCCCCCTTCGTTCCGTTCGCTTTTTTTGAAGATTCTGCAAGATCTAGAAAAAGCGAAGAACACAAGGTAGTAGGTAGAGAGAAAAGCGGTGGAACTAGAGATTTTCCAAAGAATAAACGATTCGTTGTAACGTCAAATTTCGGACATAAACGCATACTTATTTCGTAAAACAAAGATTTGAGACGAACGAAAACGAACCAAATTAAACGTCGCTTATTACAGAGACGGTTACAGTAACGGAAAGATAAAGTAAATCTTAGAGAGGAAGGAGAATCGAAGAGAGATTAAAGTTAGGTAGAGAGAAACGTTTCCCAAGCTAGAAGTTCGAAATGAAACAAAAACTGGGGGGTACACAATAGCATAACGAGATAGAGAGGCAAGTGCAAGACTGAAATTATGGGGGGATGTAAGTTGCAAAAACATGACAACAGTTGGTTAAAATATTTAGAAGAGAAAGAGAGAGAGAAAGAGAGATTAGTAATTCGTATAATAGGGGGTGCAGTGCGAAAGCTGACATGGACAGAGCGCGCATACATACAGGTTAATGAGTTAAGTAATTACCTAGTAATTCTCAAGTCAAATTCCCAATTAATTACAAACACACATACACACTTTTCAAATGGAGGTCATTAACTTGATGTAAAAGAATAGAAAATAGTCAATACACTTTGAGGTAGTTTCACAAGGCATTTACATACTTTCTAGGTGCTGCGTACTACAGCTCTACACACAAATAATATCACAGTGCATGCAAAGAAGAAACAAGTGTAAAGAAAGAAAGCGATCAATTTCTCGGCACGAAGCAAAGAAAAGAGGGTGCATTATAGATCGAGAATGAGTCTATCTATTGCACAATGTATATAAAGGCTTTATTGTCCGAAGATAAAGCAAGAAAAACGGAAATATGAAAGTCTCCAACGAAAATCCACACGAATGACTCGCAATCTATAAATCCCGAGATAGTCCTCTTGTTATCTTTCACTGGGTACGTTAATTTCCCAAAAGGAACATAAAATGGGAATGGCATTATTATCTTATTACAGGTTTAGACTTTTCAAACGTTGTTTTTTGCGCTTAACAAATGCGAGTTAAAGGTTGTGGCTTTTGCGTTGTCGATGAAACCTTTTTGAAGTTTAAAAGTTGAGGCAAAGATTGACAAGATTCTGAAAATTTATGTATAATGTATGTATGTCAACAATGTATGTAAAATACGATCGATTCGAGTTAAATGTAAATTTTAAATATTCATAATTAAGGCACAAAAGGAAATTGTGAGGGAAAATGCTCAAAAAGTTAAATATGCGGCAATGAATTAATGCTATGAATGCTTTGAAAGTTAAATGAATGCCATTCATCATAGGATTTCACCTTTCTTTCTCTGGCTTGCTCCGTTCTAGGACCGCATTTACTTGTCGGCGATGCGACGAATGGACTGCAATTGCACATGAACGAAATAATGAACGGGCGGCGAAATGGCGAGACAAAACTTGTAAAAAAAAGCTTTATTGCATTGACGTGACGCAATGCCGTTCGCTGAATGATCAAAATTCAAAAGGAAAGCACAAAAAGACAAAACTGACGCCAATCGTCTAAAAAACCTAATGAAACCAAATACGCTACAACGATTACGTGCTTTTCATCAAAAATCGTACACCCCAATCGAATGTAAATAGCGCAAAACACGATGTGTCGTCAACGTAGGTTAAAACTGACGTTCATTGCGTTATTTATCGTAACACATCATATCCAACGAAACGATGCAGGATGCAACTTCATAGCACACCAACCAACGGACATTCAGAGCACACACCACATTTTACATTTCTCTGAACTAAATATTTAAGAGCAGACGTTCCGTGGGCGTTTGCACCTAATTTATCAAGTTTCAATATCTTTCGCCGACACTCTAGGAACAATTAGTCAAAGTAATCAATCCGCGTCTTTCTTCTAAAACATCTACATTCCATTTAAATTTCATTTAACGCACCTCGCGATCACTCGAGGACCGGAAACGGAAGCCGCGGCGTTTGAGAGTGAGTAGATCAAGTAGTAAACGAGTCGAGCACATTAGAGTTTTCGAGAGAATTGAAGGAGCAAGTGAGAATGGCCTGGAGTGATCGGAGGACGATTTTAATTGCATATTTATTCACGATCACATCAACAGAAACAGAAAATGAATGTTTTGATAAAGCACCTCGGTCGTCCTGTCTCTAGGTGGGGTAATGGGGGTACCGTCTGGGGCATATTCAGCCTGCCGACCTTGGGGGTGTTGGTACATGGGGATCTGCGGCCCAAACACCACACTTTTTTAATCAGCCGAAAGTCACAGCTCTGTGATGTTAATCTGGTTGCATTATCATTATTCCTTTCGTCGCTCAGTAACCAAAAAGCGATGAACAACAAACTCAAAGGGATGAAAGAGTTCGCTTACAATTAATACATGATTCGTAAATAATTCTACCTCTAATCAACTCAATTGAATTCCATTTCGAACGTATAATACAATGGAAATTATAATCACATGAGTTTTCGGTTATCATTGATTTTTATATGATGTGTTTATTTTGTCGATTTATTATGTATATATTTGAATGTTCGAGAGTTCGGTTAAATGAGAAATGCGATAGGTCCAAGATCAAAGATTTCAAATGCCATTTCGATAGAAACTAAAAGTACAGATGAGACCGCTGATCTGCGTCACGCTTCTGCTCGAGAAAGAATTGCCGCAAACGATAACGAATGAAAAACAAAATCGATATTCGACAACCAAACACATTTATGCAAATGAATCGAAAACATTTGTTACCACTAAGTAAATTTTCCGCAATATAACAGGATATTGGCGCTGCCCACCAGAGAGACCCTCCCGGTTGTCCGTTATAATTTCATTTGCGAGAACACAAACATGGACATCTCTGGTCGGCGGCGCCACATTTGTGCGATGAGCGGTGAGGTATTGATTAAAACTGTAATAATATTCATTCCAAAGCACGTTCAGGTTCACTGCATGAGCTTCGTTTACTGCAATCAGCCTAGCAGACGCCAAACGCTCGCCCAAACATTTAGATATGTCCAGACCATTCTGATTTCAAAAACGAAAAAAATAATCCCGAGTAGGCATTAACTGTATGCAACTTTGCGCACGCATTGCTAGTGAGCTTCGAACTTGTTCGTTGGCATGCCGTTAATGCATACCCGTTCAAAATCCCATCAGAAATCAAAACACGCGCGACAGACGTGGGTGTCAACGTGAAATAATTGAAAATAAATCAATGAATGATTTATTCCAAACTTAAACACATATTAACGATGCAAGGTTCGCATGATATCCAACTGAATAGAATCGAAATTGAAGCGAATAGCGCACAAGTGCGTTTTGGTCATTTTCGGGTAAATTTCCAAGTGGTACGCAATTTATTCAACAACTAAAAATCACTATCGGCTACGCAAATCACTTTTAAAATCATATATGAAACAATGTCTGGATATTAAGTAATTTAATAAGACGAAAAACGGTAGCAAGAAAAGCGGTACTTACATAAACTTCCTCCCATTGACTGACGTATCGGACGAGTCTGGATAAACGTAACAATCTCACTAGCGACAACAATTTGGCGAGTCTCAGGATGCGGAGCGCGCGGCCGGCGTGCAGGATTTGAAAACTGTCGCCGAAATCCTGGAACAGTTGGGTTAAATTTTCCGGTAATTCGCTAGTGCACATCTACAGCCCATCAAATCTAAGAAGATTAATGCGTACACAAGAAATGTAAGGTAAGTAGTAAGGTGTAATTTTGTCCTGGGAAACCCTTAACCCATTTTCATGCGATTCTGCCAAAATTGTTTATACTCGCTTTTCTTTTTAGTAGCTGTGTATTTACGTTGAGGCAATATGTAAATCGGGTTGTTTGTGCCCTCATTAAGGCGCGTCTGCGGTGTAACGCGTGGTTAAAGGTTTCGCCAGATGGTGATTAGAGTAATAATGGAGGCGCTAGATAGTTGGCAAAGTGGGGTACAGAGTTCGTTTCACACTCGAAGACACAGACACCACAACACGGCGGGGGTAGCTGTCGTCAAACATCGGTAGAACATCCACAAGACAAGACCATTTACATCGACGAGAGACGCATTGTCGGGCCGCAATGAACGATTAATATTCGCACTGCGGGGCCGAACAATGACGCGCGTCGACATTTCCAAACGCACAAACAAGCGCGGAATGTGTGCCACAATGTCTAGCGGCGGCACAAAAGAAATTCGCGTCCGCCGCCGCTCGATGCATTGTGGCGGTGCGTGCGTCGGCGGCGAAATTCGGCGCCCTTTGTGCGACCAACGGGACGACACATTCC
The DNA here is from genome assembly GCA_030557295.1 of Ecitodaemon sp. MM-2014. Classification (NCBI taxonomy): domain Eukaryota; kingdom Metazoa; phylum Arthropoda; class Insecta; order Coleoptera; family Staphylinidae; genus Ecitodaemon; species Ecitodaemon sp. MM-2014. The sequence continues at coordinate 90,011 of JARRAA010026890.1, read as the reverse complement.
GCACATCTTTGTGTTGTCGACTCGTTCCTTCCGTATTCCTGGTATTCCGCATCGTGCGATACGTGCGACAGTAAAGCATGTCCAGTTATTTTTCATTCTCCGACCTTGAAGTGGAACACGTCAATGCATTTGACCAGTAATTATAACCGTCAAGTGCATCGCGTCATATCGCTGGAATACCAAGAATCTCGTTTGTGCTCATGCGATTTCCATAAACACTAAAGAGAACGCTATCATCGCATGTATCAGTATCCACAATTTCCATTTGGGATGGTGACCATGCCATCTTGTCCATTTACGTTGCTAACACCTTGCTAGGAGATACATTTAACGATGCAACATTTATCTAAATCAACTTTGCCCAAAACAATGCGCAGTTTGTGTTGACGTGAACATCAGAAAATTGCAAAACTTAATTAGTACAAATTTCAATCAATTTTTCAATTAATTTTGTGAATTTGGTGACCGCTTACTCAATATTGAACAAAATATGAATTTTACAGCACGCGTTTTGGTACAAAATTAATTTATTTATTATGTACAGGGTAATCGAGTAGCAATAAAATTAAAACCCACTTACTTGGTTAAATATTAGAAATATATAATCTAGAGGAATGGACGAGATGAGGTCCAGGAAAAACCAGGTCCTCAAGTAATGTTTGGCGATTAACTTTGGGTCGAGAATAACCTGCTCCGCGTTATCTTGTTGCATTATACCTGCGAAGCACATTAATCATTAGAATTCCGGAAGCATGTTAATGCCACGAATCAAATTAGATCGCAGTGTGGTGCCGGCAGAGTAATCATTGATTTTATAATGAAATTTTACTGCAATCAGATGTAGTAAGTTAGTTATCGATTGCTGACATTACTAGTTTTAATTGGGCGCTGATTGCAGGGCGCACGGTCAGTACTCACCTGTTCTAAAATTGACAACGATATCTATAAGAAATATTGTATCCGATAGACAATTAAAGGCAATCCATCGCGTACTCAAATCATCGTTAAAGAAACTAATGGCTACAGGCAGGATGATGAGATTCGCTACTAATAGAAGCAGCATACAGAGGTCCCAGTAGAACCTGCAACACAAACACATATTTTATTCGGACGCCGAACAAGTGCGAAAGATCGAAATCTTTCGAGGGCGTAACACATAAATAATTCTCTCTCCTCGCAACAAAAGAATGACGCAGGAGGGGCTGGGAATGAAACGGAACTGTTAGACATAATAAAAAATAATGCGATCACAAGATGGTGCTGTTTTTATGTCCACCTTTATTATCTCTTTGTACCGAATAAAATATTTTTCAATTGCGAAATGATTATTGTTCCAAAGATGGCCATGAACCGCAACTTTCCAATTAGCATGCAAATGATGTGGTAACCTTTGTGTTGCCCGAGTGTTGTTGTGATTATTTCCATATTTTCATTTAATACTGAGGCGATGGAACCTCACTATTGATGGCCAACTTCCTTGGTAGCATTGACAAATTGCTCGCCAGCGTCTTGTATAATTTCATAATAAATCGAGTGAAATGTGTTCAGCCTTGAACTTGTCGGGTACAAACGAACAAAACGAAAGAAGACTTCCCGGAAAACCGCACAGGTATGCGCACCTAACATATATCTGAGGGAAAGGTCTGGAGAATGTAATTATTCAGTAAAGTGTGTTCGAAACGGATGTGTTTTTGGGTCGCGTCGTTCGCCCCTGAAACTAAAGTTGGACCATGTGGGAATTGTAAATTCGAAACACAATACGTCGATTTGTACGTGTGTTTAATGCGAAACAGTTTTCCCGAACGTTAAATTTTCATGCTGCTTGTGTGCCACCCTCGATTTCAGTGGAAATATACGGAGTCCTGTTTGGTAAAACGTTGGCATTTATTTAGTTCTTTTCGCGTACTAAATTTAGTGCAGTGGAGCGGTATTGCAATTACAACATTGGCGTACGACCAATGTTAAAACTCGATTTACTCAAACCAGAAAAATTCGCATTAACAAACATTTATTCAAAAATAATGTAGTCAGCTACTAGCATCCATGGTCATTAAAATGAATACAAAAAATTGCGTGATATTCTGGGCAAAATATTTTTTGCTCGGTTTAGTTCCTAGACTTCAAGCGTCTCTGTCTTCCGCTTCCGGTTTCTAGAAATATTTAAAAACTATTCACGTCTCGAACCCTTTTCCCAGTCGCTCGGACTTTTTATGCGACGCCATTCGCAAGATGTGGTTGTTTACCCTCGCACGCCCGAAAGAAGTAAATAAGTGAACAATCTGTGCCTGACACATTCCTCTAAAGATCGACGCCTACGGGCGCTTGTATCCCAACACATAATTTGTCACAATCTCACAAATAATCGCTATAGAAACAGCCGAACTTTATCCTTCCAATGTCAAGAAGTGAGCCTTGGTCCTAACCTTCGTCAATTTATACTTCGGATGTTCATTAAATAAATTTACATAAATTCTTAGCATTCGAATAATAATAATGGAACCGAATTCAATCCTATGCGGTATCAGGTCATTGTATATGGCTACCAAATGTGTTGATCGAACTCAGAGACGATTAATTCTTAAATTTTTTTAAATTTAGTTTTAGCTACACTATTCGACTGTATGTGGTGGGGCGGACATAAGTAGAAAAAGGTAATTTCGCATCGTCGATGTGTCAGTCGTTTCAATTTCGCACGGTCGGCTCGTTAGTACGTGGTATGTGTTAGGAAAAACGCAGGTGCAATGGTAACGGTGGGACAGCACGTGTACAACTCGTTGGTGTTCCTGGCCTACAGTTATTTCTCGGCGAACGTGCCGCCGGCGCTCGAGGTGCATCCTGAGCAAGGACTCAACATCGTAACTAGTTAGACACCTATAATTAACACTTTTCTCACGTCTGTGCTTGTTCAGGCAGAGAGAATTGCCACGCATGGTTACCACTTCGAAGAACACGAAGTGCAAACAGAGGATGGATATTTGCTCACTTTATTCCGCTTGTCGAAAGAGGATTATGGCAACGTGACATTCGGTAAAGAATCTCCAAGAAGAGGGCCTCCGGTACTGCTGATGCATGGGATCCTATCAAGTGCTCAGGACTACATAGTTTTAGGACCAAATGTCAGCATGGCTTATGGTTTGGTTGACAGCGGGTACGACGTATGGTTAGGGAACGCAAGGGGTAACACGTGGAGTAGAAAACATGTCAAGTATCATCCCGATGAACCTCGATTTTGGAGGTTTAGGTAAGCGTTGCTAATTTATTAGCAATACAAATCTAATTCCAAGATGGTTTAGTTTTCACGAACTTGGATATTATGATCTTCCGGCAAAAGTAGATCACATCACGAATGTCACTGGATACCAAAGTATTAATTATGTGGGACATTCACAAGGAACTACCGCAATGTTTGTCATGGCATCGGAAAGGCCAGAATACATCAATAAGATAAAAATGTTTGCTGCTTTAGCACCGGTAGCATTTCCAAAGGCAATGCCGTCGATGTTAGCCACGATGTGCGCATTATTTTATAAACAGCTTGAGGTAGGTTTCTCGACTTACAAACACCCCTGACCTGTATCCTAAAATAGTTTAATTTCCAGTGGCTTATATATACATACGAATACTTAGAATTGCTCCCACATGGCGATATGTTAACGGACATTTTTCGAATGATGTCCCATGACGGGTCACCATACTCGGGGATGTTTTGGTCTTCAGTATACGCAAATTTAGGATACAGTAAGGATACTGATACGGTAACTTTTGCTGCTCAATTGACACAAGTTCAAAATCGACATTAACGATTTCTCTGTTTCAGAAACTGTTTTCTTTAATAGTAAGCAGTTTTCCAGCGGGCGCATCAACACGCCAAGTTTTGCATTATGTGCAAAACAAATTATCAGGTAAGAAAATTAGCATAATGTCGTTAAATTTTAATAATAAAATGCAATTGATGCGACAGATTCCTTTCGTAAATATGACCACGGGCCGTTAATGAATATGAAGGTTTATGGACAATGGAAACCACCGAAATATACTTTGCGGACAAATCTGCCCACGGCGCTCATTTATAGCCTTAACGATTGGCTCTCCACGGAGGATGTAAGTTAAACATAAACATAAACATAAAATTGTTTACACTGCGGTGTTTACGCTCGGGACTACGCGGTTATAACACAAACTACGCGTTTTCTTCCGATTAACTTTTAGATAAAAATTCGAAATGAAAAGAGCGGAAATAATTTATGTCATGTTATTGAAACGATTGTAGGTAATCTGGCATCGGGCATTTGATGCAAGCCTCATAAAAATCTATAAATTCCGCGCGAGTTAATAGAAAATTTACACAGCATGTTACGTAGATATATTTTAATTGGCATTTGGCTGGACATAAATACTACAATAACTCGTTTAATTAAGCGACTCTCGTAGATAGTGCAAATAGTGCTGAACTTTGGAATCCTGTGCATGTCGATGAACAAAAATATGGAACTCTAGTTTCCTAAGTGCGAAACATTCGGCAGCATGAATCGTAGAATTAAATTGAAATGGTGCGCGGTCCGCGGGTAAGCTCAGCCGGAAAAAATGAATATGTATTTGCGAAAGCGTTCGGCAATGGCTTGGGCATCTCGCCAACAGCCTTAACTTAATGCATACAACAACTAACGGATAACATCCACTTTGCCGCGTATAAATCATTATGTGCGTTCTGCTTTTTATGAATATTTTCAATTTTTTTCGATATCTCAGGAGCATATATGGCGTGTATAAAAGTAGAATTTATTCGCTTATTCAAAGCCAACACACATTTAGTTGAACGCTCGACGAAACATTGAATTGACATTCCGTTTCAGGACGTCGAACGAATAAGCTCGGAGTTGAAGAATCTGAAATTGAAGTATCGCCTTCCAGGATCTTATTCTCACACGGACTTTCTCTTTGGAAAAGATACGACAAATATTATTCTGGATATTTTGAAACAACTCCTTAAAGACGATTAATTGGTTCGATTTAATACGATCAATATGTGATAAAAATATTATTTTAAGTAATTATTTTGTTGTACAGTATCTAAATAGACGTATGTTCGATAATTGAGTAAATTGATAGCATATGCTGTGAGTCCAAGCCCGACGTTTTGATTTATTCGCTTTCTATTTTAGGGCATTTTATAAATTTTCCGTTCAACGCATTCGACGTTGAGTAATGTCCGGTTGTCTTGGTATCGGAAGCCCGTGGTTTATTTAGAAGGAAATACGCACGATGCGGCCGGAGAAAAAGCAGGATCAAAGCATTAACATCCGCGCGACGTCCAAGGATATGTCTGGTGCGCACCAGAACGGATAAAAAGGCGGAAAAAGTTAACGAAACTCGAGCGGCGAGTCAAACGGATTTGCGCGTGGTGTTTTTATCTATTAGGATGGTATTTTTTGTCAATTGAAGAAATAAATCTTGGGAAGACCCGTGGGCCTAAAGATTTACCGCAATCCGAAATAGAAGCAAATGAATTTTTTAGTTGGGCTTTACGTGATCTATTCATTGTCCCCCACAAAAACGTGGGACCATTAAATGCTGGGACTGGCCATTGTTAAATCAATAAAGTAGCGCTGGAAGTGCAAGAGACATAAATAGAATTAGTTTCAATGACGAAACTTGTAATGCATCGTAATGAGCTTCTATGAGGAAGTAAACAAACTCGTGGTCAGATAATCACTGCATACAAATAACTCGTATACGGTAGCGAACAAAGTAAAACGGATTATTCGCCTCTGTCCGCATTTACAGACACAAAGAAGAAAATCCCATTTATACCAGGCAAAGATGATAATAGTAATAGTTCGAGTTCACGTACTTGACCTTAGGTCGCTGATATGGACACCGTACACACCTAAATGTAACTATATCGTGCAGTGGACGCGATGACATCGAAGTGACAATATAGAGCTCAGTGCTAAACGAAGTTCCGCGATTACCCGACGCAAGTCGACCGAACTAGTTTATATATTATATAATTTAGCGAGTGCACATAAAATGACGCTCAGCGCGAAGAACATTTTGTTTTGCGGCGAAATATCGACGTCCAGCAAAGCTATCATAAACGCCCTTCTGGGACAAAACGTGAAGGTGAGAGATACGTTTCGACTGCTCTTGAAAACCGCCAGCTTTTGGTATTTACGGATTTGTGGTCTTTTGTTCTTCGCGCCAAGTCCGTGCTGATATCAAATGCGATCGAAGATAGCATTGAACGGTTGGGATTGGACGATGCCAGATTGTCTCATTACGTCGGGAACTTAACCAAAATTGAAGATCTCGAAGGTAAGTGGCGGCTGATTCGATTATAGCGAAAGCCATCGCTTTGGAGACCACAAAACCAACCATTAACTGGCTCGACCGCGACGGCCGACGCGTTGTTTGCAGTGATATACTCCAAAGCCCTAGCGCGCACCAAGAAAAAGCTCCACGTCGTCGTCAACCACAAGGAGCTTAGCGCTAACGATGCATGGGAGGACGTGATCACCACGCACATTGTAAGTTGTACCGTTATTTACAATTTACCAGCAACAAAAAATTGTATCTTGCGGTTCGCCAGAGATCACCGAATTAATGGCCCCATTTTACTTTACATTTCGCATGGTCACGAGAGCGGTCTCTACTAACCTGGAGCCTGTTTTTCACAGAACTCTTTGATTTGCGGCACCCTGATGGCCATCAAACACTTGGGCAGCATGAATGCGGGCGGTGGAGGCACGGTGATAAACTCGATTGCGATAACGGGGCGCAGCGACGATGAGTATGCAAGCATACACCGATTATTGAACGATCTTGACCGCTCCTTCAGTGACCCGTACTATTTTAACAATACGTCCGTGCGAATTCTAACGATGTGCGTTCGCATGGAAATCAGACAAGGATCGGATGGCTGCGTCCAGCTAGCCGGAGCCGCATGCTCGTCGGTGAAAGTGGTGGTCGAGGCAAATGTCTCCGCCGAGGCCCACATTGCATCCGCCGTGGAAAACGCGCGTCCCACCGGAGAAGACGTCAGGTAATATTTCACCCTGCTCGACTGGATATGCTGCAGCGCGTTATTTACGTCATCTTCTTTCAGTGCCGAGCACAAAACGATGGCCGAGAAATTTCTCGACCTCTGTGCAAACAAACAGAGCTCCCTAGACCCACCGGCGATTGGTAAACACGTGGAGGAATTTGAAATTTCCGTTCAGAATTAGCCATCCGATACGCCTTGTCCTCGGAGTTTTCCACCAGGGACAATCTCGTGTTAAAATAAACCTGCCAAATTAAATAACCTACAGAATTGATGGATCTTATAAGCAATTTATACAAATAAACTATTCATCAAACTACAAACCCGTGCATATCAATTTTGTAAATGAAATTATATTAGCGCTATGTGGGTTCATTTGCTAGACAGATGTAAATGTATTCAATGTCCATTTCAAAGTCAACGGACCATAACACGATCTGTCATTGTCGATGAACGACCAGAAAATAGTTTTAACCTATCGCAATAATCCATTAATAGTCAGAATTACAATTAGTGTGTCTGCACATCCAACATTTATGTAATCGACGGCAATTAATTCCAGTGGAAAATTGATCACTTAATTTCATGATTGCATTAAATCTGCAAAGGCGACCCTTTTGTTCGCGCCGATGTTAGCATATTGTTCGGGCTCCCAGCGGCGCCGGCGACGAGCACATGCAAAATCGCCCAAATTCGTTTCCACGATCCGGCCGCGAGGCCAACGATCGCCATCGTCTTCATGCCTGAGCCCCTAAAATTCGTTCGGCATACGTCGCACCCACATGTGTCTATCCGCACCTCCTTCGTCGGGGATGGCGCACGCAGAGGGCGCTGGCGCGAGGAACGGAAAACTTCCTAATACGACCACCCGGGGCCATATATCACCGGTTCGCTTCACACGTGGCTTTATATTCGAATATAAGTCCCTCACGTTTTCCGCCGTCGACTTTGACTCGCTGCCTGCCGCCGCGAAGCGCGATGGCGCGTTTACGGCAACACGGCCGCTTCCGAAATCCAGCATTGCCAAGATTAAGCGCGCAGGACGAACAATGGAAAGCCGTAAACACATTGCGCGCCCTGGTTGCGAAACGGACGGGGTTGCAACGCGATGAAAAGCCGGAGGGCTTTATTTGAGCGATACCACTTTTTATAACTTTGCTGTTTATCTATAATTTGCTTTTTTTTAAACTTGCACCCGCGCGAGTCCTTTTTCACCGCATAATCTGGAGGAAGCGCGTCGTCCCTAATGGAAATAGTTTAATTTCTCTCCCACGCTCGATGCCCGTAAAGCGAACGCGATGAGAAGAGCGCGAGTGGCGCGAAAACCGCAGAGACCCGAAATCTCTCACTAAATCAGCGGGAGCAGCAACAACCGCGATGCGAAAAAGTTTCCGCTTCGCGCCCATTATTAACACGGCGAGATTTATTATCGGATCCCAAACAGTGCATTTAAATAAATTACTTTCAAAGTTCCCGATTGTAAAATGCAAATTCTCATGAATTGGACACTTGCACGTTCGATTTTTAATTGCCTTAGTGAGGCATTTTCCCGAACTCTCGCGAAATTTGTTCCAATGATAGCTCCCAGTCGACATCAAGGATGCAAGATTCTTTAAAATGCTTTCGCATTGCTTTGATCCTCCAACGTTGCAAATGAATTCAAAATTGCACAGCGTATCTGTCTACCCCGTATATGCGTAATAACATCCAGATATGTTTTGCCGGGATTTTCGATGAATGCATTCACGCCCGCTGACCGCACCGGCGCGGTATGGTAACAAGCTTCGAAGGCTAATTGCATTTCTAAAATCGTGTACCACACGAACGAACACGCGCGCATCCCAATTGCCTCGTCAACAATATTCGCTGCTGCTTCGCCACGTCCGCGGCGACCTTGCGGGCTGCTGCCGGCAATCCTCCCTTTCGACATCTGGTTTCATTCGCCCGTTCTGGAATATGTCGGATCCGCATGTAACGCAATTGCGAAATTACTCTCCCGATGCACGTGCATTGCGCTTAATTAAACTTCATTATGAATGCGCTCATTGCCTTGACAGTGTCTTAAGTCGACCGTGACTATCGATCCGGAGGGCACATCGAGCATATTTACGGTAAACTTCCTAGTGGCGGTAGGATCGTGGAGTAAATTGCCATCGACGAAATTTGATTTGGCCAGACCGAGAAGGTTCTCGGGTCTTGTTTTTACGAAGGTCTACCTGCGGCGCCCGCTGGGGCCAATACGCTTTGGCAAAGCTCTTGAAATAGATCGTGACATCACGTGAGGCACGCGACGGGCACCTTATATTACATCACGTCAGAAACTTGCTTCGCGGGGGTGGCGAACGCGGCGCCCGTCCGTCTTGCGCTGACCTTGGTCGATACCCGCCGAGTTTGAACAGCTGGATATGCAGGTGAAAGGAGGGCAACCCTTTAACTATCAAAAGTTTATCATCAGAACACCTTGACGTCTCGGCGTCTCTGGCGAACGCGATCTGAGTTGCGTGTCGTTTTAATTAAATTTTCCAAATAGAGACATACTTCCATTATTAGTGCAGTATTCATTGAATATGGATGCATTTGATTTGCGCGTTAAAATAAGGTCAATGTTAAATCAATCTCGGGCACGTTCAAGTATATTTGCTAGGGCAACAATGTTGTGTAAATGGTGTTTTTCAAGTGAGCAAACTGCTATAAATCGCACTTCCGCCGGCAGGCCTAGCTTGAATGATCAGTGGGCGTCATTGAAGAGTTTTGCAACTTTTAACTCGGCGCCACGTGCCCCAAATTCGTCCGAGATGTGAACCTTGAACTTTCGGGCATTCACAATTTAAAGAAGTATAACATAGTTATGCGTAGCCGAATAAAGGAGCAGCATAACTCCCCGAAAGCCACGACGAAACGGAGGAAAACAGGACATTACAAAAGGTATAGTAACCTATGGGAATTACCGGGCGCGGCTTAGCAAGCGCACTGCATAGACGGCAGCGGCGTGCGCACGATATAAAAGTAGAAGAAGGTCTCGAATATTCATGTCCTTTCTGCAGAAGAAAGGCCGTCCGACGGCGGAGACGCTTCGGGCAAGAGTACAACGACTGTATGCCAAGACCACACACAGCAACTCGTCCCGCGGCTAGAAGGCGGAGGTGCCGGGCGCAATGTGGCGCTGGCGCGCTCCCACTCCGTGCGGGCCACAACATGAATTCGTTCGTTTATGTAATTTTTGCACGACGGTGGGAAAAGGGAAGCGAAAAAGATGCCGTGTGCTTATTTCAATGTCGGTTTTGGGAACTGACTGGAAGTTCCAATGTAACTCGTTTGCTCGTTTGCTCTGCATGCTAAAGTGAAAGGAAAAGAAAAACTGACCGATCCAGAGGACTTTCCTGCTGAATATGTATGCAACCCATTTGAATATTTCGTTTCCTCCGCGCGTGGGCCAGATTTTCACGGAAAGGAAGCTTTTCAGAAATAATGATACGCGGAATAATAATGCAGGCGTCGAGTGCAAACGGGAATTTCTTATTATTTTGTATTTGCTTCTAAGCGGAAGATTTGATTAGCATTGCCGTGTTCATCGTTGTATACGTTCCACTCGCCAGAAAGTTAATTGCAATTGGGTGTCTGTAAATATAAAGATAAACAACAACAAACACGATGAAAGTTCTCTGGAAAGCTTGATTGAAGAAAGTTTTCGAGAAACGGGTAAGCCAATTTTGAAAAACTTGGTTGACTCGCATCCCTCACGCTCGCGGCATAAAGAAAAAGATCAAATTAGCTGTTAATATTCATTTCCCAACGGAGAAAACATTTTAACAAAGGTTTTAGGAACATGTTTCAACTTTTTGCGAAATAAACGCGTGAGGTAATGAAGCAAAATTAAACATGTTTTTGGAATCGTGGAAATCATTCGGCGTATTTTTTAAATATTCTGTTTTTGTGGCAGCGAAATGTTTGCAGGTTTGGGCGACAGTCCCAGGTGGATTTTTAATAAAACTTATTCAATTCGCAGTTTCATATTTTCGCGAGAAAAAGGCTGAAGAAGAAAAGGAAACGGCACGGGCGAGCGCGGCTCATATTCCGCTTTATCCGTTCCTTATCTTCCAAGATTTCCCGCTTTCCTTCCGGCATTTCAGCTCTCAAGCGCCGACTTCAGCGAGGGAATTATTTCCCACTCAACACTTGGAATTCGATAAAATGGCAAAACGCGTTCGGGGTGACAGTACGCGGATATCCTTCGTTTTTACCTTCCTTCAACAAACACAAAATAACCACTTTCAGTGAAAGCCATAAATTAATTTCTAACTTGATGCATTAAATTAAGCACCGACTTCTCGCAGTTCAAGAACTATTCAAATATATTTAGGAAATCACTCCCGGGCGAATCGTGAATATTGATTGAAGACTTTGTAAACAAACTTGATTTAAGAAAAAGCCTCCCGGCGATATGACCCCATTATCGATTGCCTGGAAAAAGTTCGCCAGCGTCGCGGAAAATTGCGGGAAACTTTCGATTTTCGCACGAATCGATTGCGCAGTTAGGTCGAGGGCCACGATAAATGGCAAAATACATAAAATTATACGCACGAGGCGATGTAATAATTGTAATTAAAGCGACGACGGGCATCCGTGGAGCGTGATAAATTACGGCGCGGGATCTCGACCCACCAATTCCCCGGCATCATCCTGCGGGAGCCTGCTTTAATCTGTCCGTTACAGGTGTCAGTAATGATTAGAGACTGGAAACAACGCTCTGTATTTTCGCGTTTGCATTGCAAATGAGATGGCACCGCGCCGCCATCCGAACGACTCACGCGAGTGCGAACCATTCGGTTTCTGATTTTGACAACGTCTGTTTCGTCATTACTCACATCCCACTAGACTGACGATAAGTCCGAACGCAAACTATCGCATTGGATTAAAATATTTATGCCGTGAATCAAACTCCGGCGAGGATAATGATTTCTTTATGTGAGCAAAAACATCGCGTGGGAGGTCCTCAGTGAAGTCTGGCGGAAATCCTGAATGTTTCACTTCTCGGAAACGTGGAGCACATAGCTTGCAGCCGCTTCGCGTGATATATCGTCCATCGGCGATTCAGCCCCGCGCCAAAATTCGATTATGAGTAATTTAATAATTTAATATCAGCGCTCCTCGCTTCGGCAACGACTAAATAACATAACTTTTGGCCGACGTGAACTTTCATGCAGCCGATTGTGAGAGTTGAAGCATGCTCGAGCTTGAAGTGGGATGATAATGTCCACATAAATTCGGCTGGCGTTTCATATATTGCAGCAGGATCTCGCAAACTTCATACGTTTTTGCAGTTTTTGTTTGGAACCCAATGACGTCTTGAAATGCGAGTGCGACATGAAAAAAATATACATTCATCTGGTGCCTCGTATGTCAACACAGCTGAGGGAAGAAATGTTGACCATGAATTTCAACAGAGAGCCGACGGAAAGCTGTTTCATCTGAATGTCAATGTGTCGGCTAAATTTTGTGATCGACGAGGGACTGGACGATCATCGAAATTCGAAACGTGACATACCTGCAAATTGGCAGCTGTGCCATTACGGCAGATGCAAAAAGTAAATTGGATTATTGAACCTACGTGTAATAACTTAGTTAGCCGCTAAAATGGATTGCCGCAAATCCGCATACGCTGGTCATTTGGGTACGCAGTCATAAATTTCCTGGCATTTGTTTTAGAGACATTACTATCGCGCGGCCAGCCGCATTTATACAAATCGATAAAGCGAGAGATTAAACCCCGTTATTGTTTTAACAAACGAAAATCCTTCTATGATTTACCAAAATGTTGGTATAACTTCGGAATATTTTGTTTAAACTGATAATAAACAATAATTGCTTATGGCACACATATATCTAATAGAAAATTTGAGGCAAAAAGGTGTTTCTATATTTGGCATGTACCCGGGACCCTGCATACCAACTATATTCAAATGTCATTTGTTATCGAGACCGCAGGCCGCACCTTGGGTCCAGAGGCCCACTCCCCACGTCCTGAATGCAATTCCAATTTGGAAAAGCTAAAAGCATTCGATATCAGAATATGGCGCGCATTTCCGATTCCCTCAAGGGATTCCCCACCGCCGCGTGAGCATCTTGGAAGCGGAGATTCAAACATCGCACCAAATTCCACTCAAGTCGACGCTGATCAGCAGCGCTAACTTATTTGGTCCCAAACACGAGAAAACGAAAAAGTGTTGAAATACCCGAACCAAGTATTAGTCCGTGAGTTCTAAGTCACAAAGAAATAAAACTAAATAATACGCGTGTTTAGGCTACACTCGACTTGCTGTGCAATGCGAAGGACCAAGAACAGTGATACAAGTTCTCCGCGAATCGAGGAGTTATCCCATTCGATTTTGATTTCGGCAAAGTTAACGTCGACTCCGGCGCGTCCTATTGACGCAAGACCGCGTTTCCTATTCGGTAATTCTATATCTTTCAAGTTTCTGGAAGGCACAGCAACGCTGCGACTGGCGCGGGAACGTTCGCGCTCGTTTGTGTCCACATGTGCGTGAATTCACTCTGGTTAATGTTGTAATGTCTCCCGAGCGGCTGGAAATGTTTGTGGGACTAGAAGGTAGCTGCGACTGGACAAACTTTCGAAATGTTAGCTAGAAGCATAAATGCCAATGAACATCGATGCTTCTACCCGTTTCATCCACTTTCAAAATTGCTTACTACTATACCGCACCTCAACGAATTTAACATTTAACATTTGTTGTGTACGGCATCGTTGAGATTTGGTCAAATAGTAGTTTGATTATAAGTCGCCAATTGATGGAGGGCTGAAAGGGTACGAAAGGTGGTAAAATCGACCGATGGTGGTTTTGCAACTTGTTACAAAATTTACGTGATTTTCAAGAAAAGTCGGAATCAAATGATACCCTGGTGCAATCTCATCCGCCTCGGATATAAATTAGGGAAGTTCTCTTATTCTCCTCCAATTTAAGTATTATTTGTCTGTTGTAAGGGATGGGCCGGTCATAGCAAATTATAAGGTAGGTGTAAAAAATCAATTAAGTGCAACGAAGTGATGAAAATCGGATTAATTCGGAACTATTATTAAATACACCCGTAAGTTAATCAATCATTCTTTTACGTTTTTCGTTGTTCCTTTTTTTAGAACTCTTCTTTGCCCGATCGCTAGCAATCTTCGCCTATTCGGCTACACCCGAGATCAACGTGCGACAAAAAGTGCTAATAGTTATATGGCAAGCAGCTAGCGCATCGAATTCATCGATCAAATTCACATCTAATAATAAAAGATTATCCAACGCTATCTGGCAAGGATTCAACTCCCTTCACTTCTTGCGCGCGCCGCAATCATAAAATCATCTGCAATGCCGTTTGTGCGCAGATCGAATCTGCAGTGGGCATTAATTACAATTCAGCACAACCCCGCGAAGCATGCGAACAAAAGACGATGAGTCGATCGATTATTTTCGCGCAACTATTTGAATTATGGGCGTTTACGTTTACGCCACTGGCGCGCAAAACAGTTTTATGCATTTTTATAAATACATTTTATAGTCAGCAGATAAAAAACACGCAAAAACTTCTCCAGGCTCGAACGCAGACGCAATTCATGCGTTGTTTGTGTGCGCGCCCCCTTTTGTTCATTAGATAGCCATTCATTTGGCCGGCTTTGTGTGGACCGCGTTACAATAACAATCGTGTCTGGTGCGAAATTAATTGCTTCTAATGCCGCATTTGCGTTTTGCGAAAGCCTATTATTATTACAATTACATGCGAATTTATTAAGATTAATTGTCAGCGCGTTGGCAGCTGAAATTCCGAAAATGTTTATGAGGAAAAGCAACCGATCTGTTTTGAAAAGCGATTTGCATTGAGCATTAGGCGAATTTAATCCGAACTGGACTATTTATTAGTATAAACATCGAGTGCTAGTCAGATCGGCTGAAGTTTAAATAAACATCTCGTCAATGAGTTGATAGACGCAGTGAATAGGACTAACTTAATATAAATTATACAACAGACAGGCAGACAGAAGTTTTGCCTGGCGTTCAAAGTTAGGTCCTTTGTTCTAGAAAAGAATTGTTAAATTTTGTGTCATTTGAAGACGTGAAATACTTTTGTTTCCTGAAAAAATGTGTATCATTAATTCGAATTGAATCGCCAGCGATTCCAGCAGTTTGAATGGCGGAACTATCCAAAACGTGTCCCTATGTTTTGTAATCAATCAAGCTGACGCCCGAAATGCAAAGCAGGACTCAAGTTTCGCCGACGTTCGTGAAATGAGCACCATTTTCACTCCATAGATGTGACAACGCGGTCAATTGTTTGTTCGCGTAATTAACGATCTGGAAAATGTGTGCCTATGCGCGCCAGCCAATGCAATTAAAATTTGTAGTCGTGCATACTTTTTATTGATTGGTCCTCCGAAGCGAACAAATTCCTCACCCACCACAGGGGGCTCGATGTATGCGCTCCTAGCGGGCCAGCAATAATTTGCCAAATACACGTGCCGAAGTCGCGTCCAATTTTTCAAACCGACGACGGCGGCGCACCGCCGGCAAGAAGTTAAGTGATATTGATGCGAGCGACTCGATACGACGCGACGGGCACGATATCGACCTTAGGTTTGACCCTGTTTCGTCCGAGCACTGCGCCACTGTCTTGCCGACGGGCGCGAGGAGGCGTTAAGGAGCCGGGAGAGCGGCGAGATGAAGAAAAGTAGTCACCGGCGACGAGGAAATTTTATCGCTGCGTTTTGGGGCTATAAAACGAAAAATTACCGAATGGTAGGGCGGGTGCGCAACGCCGCGCCGCGGGATCGCATAGTTTTTCCGCCGCGTCCGAGCGGCCGACAGCGGCGTTGCGGAAATTGAATTTTACGCCGGGCGCATTTAAATTTTGCCCCGATTCGAGGCATTATCCACGTAACCATGCGGAAGCCAATCGATATATGCAAATCAAAGGCGCGTAAATCCGCGGAATTTTCCGAGACGCATTCGGCTCGGAATCCGTGCGAGTTGAACCTCGCATCCGGCGAGAGATGCTGGAAATTCGAGAAGGAATGCGTTAAGTATGCGCGGAGCAAACTTACGCTGGTGGCGTGTTTACATTGTACATGAACGCAGCAGGACTTGACCAAATGCAGTACGTACATGTACGTGCATCACGTGATCGCCAGCGCGGATTCTGCGAGCTAAAATGATGCGAATATTGCAGGCGCTTGTTGGTGCGGCGTCGCGGCGGCGAAACAGTTGATGAAACGCATCAATTTACGTATATGAACTTATTTTAAGCATCCTTGTGGTGCGCTGGCTGCGGCGACGCGGCTTGTTTATGATATAACGCACTTAAAACTTAATGCCAATATAAACCGAACGATCTAAATCATTTTCGACTTTATAAATACGTCAATTGTTTATCGTTTCAACAGAGGCGAGTGAGTTTCAAGTGAGAGCAGCTTCGCTCGCGACTCGAAATAATCATTTTAAAAATTTCGATATGCGTTACCCGGTCGGACGTTCTCCTCAATTGTTTATCTGCACACATCAAAAGATGTGTGCAATTTGACAGAAATCCATTCGGCTAACGCTCGCGGAAAAAATAAATCAATTATTTCATTGCGTAATGCAATTATTCGTTAAATTATTTTTTTATTCATTGAGGGACGCCGGCGTTTAGAAACACGTGTGATCAGTGTGTACGACCAATTCATAATATTACCACAATTTTATCGACATAATAAACAATTTCGCATTGTCCCCGCGTTCGCATGCCGGCAAACAAAAGCTAAGAAACATTAACACATTGTTATCGCTTTTTAGAATGCCGGTGTGTTATGGTTTGTGTGCGCAATTAATTTGCAAGTGTGGGCGTACGGATCGTGGACTGGTACAAATACGAAATGCATTAAAATTTATGCTCATAAACATTTTATTGTAAAACGGATGCATTCTGCGGCGGTTTTGTCGACGCACGGCGCACCGTGCATAATGGACAGGCCTGCATTAAAGTCAGATATTAAATCTATTTCACTGCCGCCGCTCGCCATCAAGTGGGCAGCGTCGGGGTTTGCGCGGTAAAAAGTTATGAATTATTTCTGATGGCGGAGGCGGGCGGTCGATTTTACATTTCCACAAATTCGTCGAGCGCCGCGCCGGCGGCGGCGGTAGCGCCGCCGCCTCGGTAACGCTCGACGGCGGTGGCGTGCGAGTATGTGCACGACGACGGGCGTGGGCTCCAGTGACGCGGCCGGCAATATCTGGCTCAAGGCTCAAGGGCAATGTCACGAATTTCAATGGTGCACGGGCGCAAGCATCGCGTTGTTTTATATTAAAATGTGCCTCGGCTACACCCAAAGTGGCCGGCGCATTGGCTGGCGTGTTGCCGTGCCGGAATGAAACAAGAGCAAAGAGCAATGTGTATGCAAGTGGGTGTCGGATTATTTGACTACCGGCGAGGTAGTCACGAGGCAAACTGTTACCTGCTATACTGAATGTATCAAACCTGCCGAAGTATGAATTTTCAAAAAAAAATGCTATGCCGCGCCGAGTAGGATAATATTTCATGGAAACGCTTGCCGAGAAATGAGTCGGATATAAAATAAATATAAAATGAAATGGGCGGAAAGTAGAAGTGAAAACTGGTACCGGATTAAACTAAAAAAAAACCGGCTTTCCGTGCTGCAAAAGCAGCCCTGGAAATTTTCTCCGTCGCTGTTAAACTTTGCACGGCAATATCATCGGCGTGGAGGCGGCTGCGGCATTTTAATGCTTTCATTTTGGGGTTACGTTTTCGACATTTTTTTTCAATATCAGCGGTGACATTAAGTATGATATAAATGTTTGTTTTCCTTCATTATGCACTCGATAAATCATGCGCCCCGACAGCGTTGCGAAATGCCGGGACGCGAGCAGGAAGATTTGCGGCGGAGATTGTTTCTTGCAATTTTGAGCGTCCAGTGAAATTAGGCAACAAGCGGTATGGCCGCCGCCCAGCCTGCCAGGGCTAATTCTGAATAGTTGATGGATCGGGGTGTCGGCGCGCGCGGGCCCGATTGGCACGCCGGGTACAAGGGCATTCGACGCGCAGGCAGACGAGGTAATATGGGAAGAATAAATATGTATGAAGCGCTAGAGACACCGCGATCCGCATCGAGGTACACGTGGCGTATCTACAAAGACCTGCCGACACAAGCCAGCTGAGCAAAATAAAGAAAAAAAAATCAAAGTGATCCCGGCCATGAATATCGGTGCAGGCCCAGTTCATTGAGCGAAATAGCAATTTCGCGTCGATGTTTACATTACACGGCCGGCCGTTACTAATAAGTTATTTAGCCCGGCAGTCAACTGATCTGCATGTGATCAGTTAGCGTGCAATCATTAAATTCGGTTTATTCCGGCGCGCGTTTATTACTTCCAGAAAAAATGATTTTTAACTAGCGTTCAGCCTCCTTCAGCAACGTTTAGTCATTCTACACGTTTCTAAATATTTGCGCGCGATGGTTGCATCACGCGCGTTCTCGAACCCGTGCGGGTTTTTACTTATTTATCAAATGGGAATTCGATGCACGGCATTACAATACGTTGTAAATAAAAACGGAACGTAGTAAAGATTGCAATAATTCGCATCGCAAATCAACTCGAACATGTCAAACAATGCGCAGCTCAAGCACGGCGATATTTCTACAAATCAGTTTTTTCATTGCGCTTTTACACTGTTTTCGAACATGCAGCGGCTACAAATCGAGCGAGTGTGTTCGAACACAATTTCGACATTTTTACATGCACGATGCTGATGTTTACGTACACGAGTGCTTCGATTATCATAAAACTTGTTGGAAAGACAATATTCACGTGTCAGATAGCAAATTCAACTGCAATTTCTATAAATAACTGTTGGTAAAATGATTAGCCCCGCTGTGACGTTTTGCGCGGTTTGCAACGATGCCAAAACTGCGCAATTCGATATTAGTCCGCTACTCCGCTGATTTGATTAGCGGACATCCGTCCCGCTGGGGGGGTAAGTGCGCAAAACCGCAGAATGTAAATCCCATGCACTTCAAATCAAGGCGGGCCCTGAAAGCAGAGCAAAAACGAATTCACAATGAACGGAATTCCACAGCCGGCGTGTGCATGTTGCGGCCGCCAAGTCCATTCAATTAGAACGCGCGACGCGCATCCAATTTGAGCGCATAAGCCTCAATTAAGGCTACAAATCGTACAGAGAAGTTGGGCCAACCATGCAATTATATGTGACACATACTGGTTGTATCATTACATAAAAAGACTAACTAGCCGTACGACAATTAAAAGATAAAAATTAATCTACGCGCGCTCATGTGACCGGTTCGTAATCGACAAAGATTTAAAGCAGTTTAAAGAATGAATGCGTTTGAGAGGCAAATGAAAGTCAACAATGCGCCAGTCGTTTCGTAGCAGTTGCAGCTACTGAATACCAATGCCATCGATTACGCCAGATTTTAACATTGGGATTTCCAGCACAATGGAATCCCTGACAGGTGGAAAATGCTGCCGTTGGCGTTCGGCGAAGATGTGCCAAAGCTATTAAGAGCTTGCGCCGCTCGAATCAATCAAATATTCATTAAGACATCGTAATTCTGGTCCGAAACGCGCAACATTATTCTCTCATGCGCTGAAGCAATGCGACAGGTAATTTACCAAAAATTTCCCATTTTAGCAGATTCGCATTCATCATCGCGTTCCACAAACTGCCGGCCCATCACTTACGCCCGGGTGCTTGATAATCCTGTGTTTTACATCTCACCTACGTGCAGGTTCGGCGTCGAGGCGGAAAGCGTCTTATTCAAATTTCGAACCGGAATTCGGCGCGGAGTTTTGACGGATTACATCCAGCTTTCGGTTGCTCGCGTTCGTATACATGTCGCTTCGCTCGGCAGGAAATCGTTCGCTAAATGTTAAAGTCGGAGTACGCGGCGGTTCCCTTCCGGCCGGAAGATTCGCGGCAAATCGCATGTTAGTTTGCATCACTTTTCGCGCTCTTGCCTTCCCGACTAACGCGCTTGTAATCGGAATGGGGAAAGACGCGACTGGCGAAGCGGTTTCGAACGCTCGGGATTACTGCAAAAACGGCTAAAAGGACGATTTTGCATTTCGCCTAGTGGTTGTATTGCCGTACGGTGCCTGTACCTCTAGGTGCTCTGCGCCTCGGGTCCCACCCGATAGCAACCCTTAATAATTCACGAGCTGTACTTGCCTCCAATTCAAGCGCGTGCAGGAGCCCACTATTCCGGAGAGTGAAAATGCAATTTCTTGATTTTCCCCGTTCCGAAGTCGAGCATCAAGGACTTCATCTTTTTGACCTTTTTAAATATTTAACAAGCTCGCAACCGTTTGGGAGCGTAAATTTGCAAAACCAAAAAGTCGATTGCCAAAGTACACGCCATTCGTGAAGTTTATTTTACGATGTGGAGTTTATGTAATACAAAATTAAGAGGCGCAACAATGTCAATAATTAGTCGCCAGATATATCGTGTCGATTAAGTTTTATCACAAATTAATTTCTTTTATGTCGGCAAATTGTAGATCGTGGCGTTAAGCAACTTTGAAAAGAATCGATTATGACATGGTCGTTCGAACCACGCAAACCATACATTTAGACTACAATAAATACAAACAACTGGCAAAGTGCAACGCTAAATCAATGTTTGCGCCTTGTTCAGTTTCTATTTATACTTTTATTGGCTCGATACATATTTCCGCGTGAATCAACAATACAAATCGAAATATGCAGTATTTTGCTCGAAACGTTTTATTTTGTTTGAATGATTGGACTAGTTGGCCTAAAAATGACGCCCTCGGTCACAATTTGTCATGCGGCTGTTAACAATAAATTAATAGCGACAGAGCCGAATGGCTCCATAGTGAAATAGTGACCGAAACAAATGATATCGCTTCCGAGAGCTTTTCAACAGCAGCGATGCGGCTTCTCCGAGAAGCGGCAGCATATCTCGCTCCTGAACTTGACACCTAATTATATGTCCTCCGGCTGTAGACGCGTTCTGTGAGGCGGCGAATGCCCCCCCAAGCGCTGCGACAAAACTGTAAGATATTTATCATGGAACGCCTCGAAGCCGATAATAAATATGTCCTCGCCGAGAAAGCGTCGTCCTCTGCGTTATTTTTCCTTATTTCTCCACTATTCAAGCGTTGAAAAATTGAATTCAAACGAATTGCCGCACATACATCCTATTTACTAGCCAGAAATGTCCTTTTAGAGTAATTTACTCCATGAAAAATAAAATATTAACTATGAAAACTACCGAGGATATTATTTTAGATGTTGGGTTGGAAAATAATGATTCACAATGAGTTAATTTATCTATTCGAGCGGATTGTCTCCATAGTCAGTTCCGCAATGCAAGAGGATTGGAGATCTGTTCAATTATGTGTCCGATCTAACATCTAAACCGCAAACGGGCCTGGGCACGCAATTATTAACGATCTGCGTGATTGTGCGCTGCGCAAGCGTCGAATAATTGCTTATTAGGCACTGCTGATTGTTATAAATTGAGCATTAATTATTTGTATAAACTTGTGCACTTTTGCAAAAATCCTATATAATTTAGAATAAAGTTAAATCCAAGCCATGTATACAGCACTAAATTATTCGTAGATGCGAATGTCGACCAAATTAAACAGCAAACTGGTAGTTTGCTATGCACCGATTATTCAAATTTTAATTATGTTTAACACAGAACACACACGACTGGTTTTCATTTAGAGTTTGAAAAGATTGCATTCGAGTAGAAAAACGCACGAATCCGTTCGGAATAATTCACATTCGGTTTCGTTTAGATTTGCGCGAATTAATCCATTTATTCCACAATTTTGCACTCGGAACAATCATCACACAACATTTTCGTCGGATTTGTTTAATCGTTTCAGCTACAAACGTTGCCGCTTGCTGATATAATAAACATACATATCCAGTAAAGTTTTTTTTTTATTGCACGTGATGTAATAATGATAATGCACGATGGTCCACGTTGAGATCGAATTAATCATGTGTGCATCTTGGTGGGCAGTTGAATTCTATTTCGTGATGCACCGGCGATATTTTGTCGTTATGAGCTTGCGGTTTGAGCAATTATGTAGAAAATGCATAATTATTAATAGACGTGCAAAGTTCACGTCACAATCGAATGTGTTGTCGTCAGCGCACTGTTTCATAATGTATATCACTGGATAGTTAAGCGCATTCGAATATAATCATTTAATCCATGGAATTCGTGGCCATCAAGTGGCGAACAAAATTGCGTGCAGCGCTGACAGATTTTCCTCATTTTATTAGTATGGGCCTGTATTAGTTTCGCCGACCGCCGGAAACATTCGAGTTTGCATGCGTAAACCGATGTAGCATGAAAATTATCGGTTTTGTCGTTGATAATGCGTGATCGAGATGATAATTTGCATATTGTCAACTCGCAATGAATTGGATTGCATTGGCCTGTGCTCGCCGTCGCGTCGCTGATGATGGTCGTGATGATGATGGTGATGACGGGGCTTAAGGCTACAGCGAGAGAGAAGAGAGAAATTGCATACTACGATCACTCACCGGAAGCTGGAGCAAGGGTGTATGACCCAGTGTCCGGCGGCCTTCTGTCGAATGCGCTCCTTCATCAGCGCCTTCTTGGAGCCGAACAGTTTCATCGCCAGCTTGTTGTCGGTGGGCTGAAAGAGGGCCTGCAGTTGGTTCTTGAGAAAACTCTGCTTGCCGGCCTCGGCGGAGCCAAGCGGCGTCGGGCCCGGCTCCTCCTTGGGGGTGCCGTACAGCGACACATCGTCGACGCCGAAGTGCACCTTGCCGCTGCCCTTGTAGTTCATGTCGTTGGAGAGGAAGTCCGCGATGAGCAGCGTCTCGTCATCGAGTGCGGTCACCAGGGAGTCGGTGCACGTGTTGGTGTTCTCGATGCTGATCTTGATGGAGTCATCCTTGGCCAAGCGACGCGGCGGCGGCGAGCGGATCTCCTCTTCGGACTGAGCTGCGGCCACCCGTCCGTTCGCTAGCCGCAGACTAGGCACGCGCCTGGCTCCTCCACGCCTCTCTCCGTCTCCGCCGTCCCTGCGAAAACAACAAAACGCGTTAGTGCCGCGTGCTCGACGCGCCGACGGCGACGACTAGCGCGCAGCGAGCACGCGCTGCCTCGCTCGCGCTCGCCTCGCGCACGCCGCTGCTCTCCCGCCCCCGACGGCGCCGCGCTCGCGCTTTCCCGATTTCCAAACGCGCGCGGGCGGCACGTCGCCGCTGCCGATTTTTCATTTCTCAATGCGAACAGACAGCCGCAACACCTCCAATCGTACTTTTCAATTTCGTTCGTTCGCACGCACTCACACATCGCGCACCTCATTTTCGCTGCCCGCAACAGACATTCGCATGCCAGTCATCCACAAGCCGCGCGTTTATTTAGAAACTTTGCCTATTCGTACTCATCGTGTTGACTTTTCTGACACCACTACAAACAGTTGTCTATCAACGTGCGGTGAGATGTTTTATTCATCAGCAGCGTATCACCCGGACCAGCGCAAGAACGAACGCGATAACGAAATTACAGAACGGCGTTCGCCACAATGTTTCTCGCCATTTGTAATGTTCCGGATAATAGAATATGAAAGCGTTCACGCAACATTTCTCAGCAGGAAGTCTTGAAGGAGAAGGCAAAAAGTTTTGCAACGGGTGCGTTTCTGCATTTTCAGTTAAACAAACATCTTGCAGCGCAAATTCAAAAAAGAGACTTCGATGCGACAAGAAGTATCACTGCACAGCATAAATAAGCGTTTTTATTAAACCACATTTATGCAGATGAAAGTTATGCCTAAATAGTTTACAAAATATTTGATACATGTTCCTTACATCCGAATGATTAATCTTAAATTAGATTTCCGGTACTCGACGAACCACTTGAAAACATTCTGAAAGTTCCATAACGTCAGCAGCACACAATGCCAAGTAAAAAACGTCCAGCAAAGATCCTTGCTGGAAAATTCGTTCGCCTAAGTGCACCAAAGTTATAGTCGAAATACGTCGTCGAAACGCATTGCATTTGTGCCCTACTCGCGCTCGCCTTTGATGTTTGCTCACACGCGAATTTCATTTTGTAAATAATTTTTAATGCTTTGTCCGAAACAGAGTTCCCTCCGTCATGCTCATTTAAATATTTTCATGATAATGAAAAAAGACATTGTTTCAGAGAGGGTCAATTTGCGGCATAAATCTTTATCAAAAATTTAATAAATTACGTTTTCTTGATAATTTCCTGCGGCATCTTGTCAACAAACATTGTTCGAATTTTTCCACGTTCTGAATATTTGTAGTGTAGCTGACATGCTGGCCAAAAGTCGTGTTCGGCAGTTAAGTGGGCTATGGCATGCAATGCCATCATGGTATACGATGATAAGAAGTTATTGGGCGATGGCCAAGTCGGCGTTTCATTGCGTTCGAAATACTTGTGGTGTGCGCAGCGCACATTTTTCCATGGCTTGCTAGGTTAAGGAGGGCCAGTGACATAATGCGGGACTTTGAAAATTTACATCAGAAACAGGACAACATATTCAAATTCGAGCTACTCAATGGATTGGAGGGCGCCTATGAAAAAGGGATATAACTTGGTTGATTGTACCACTGACTTATTATTCCAACGTTGCAGTAAACTTCGAGCTTCCCCCGGGGAATATAGAAATTAATGAATATCATATATTTCTTTTAAAAATAAATTTGCATGCATTTGTGTCAAGAATCAATTGATTTACGAGAATCCTATTTAAAACATTCCTACATTGTTATTCTGATTTCACAAGCCATAATTTTATTATTTGCAAGCTAGCCCAGATTTGTGGATAATTCCACTTCTACATGTATCCATTTAGCATTCAACCTAACAAAAATGTAACTTTGCTACAGTTTAAATATTTGGGCACAATAAACAGTTCAGTGTGTCTCCGTAAATTCAGTTTGCTGTCAATTGTTGTGCATTTTACGGTGGCAGTAATGCGCAATATAGATAGCGGCATAAATGTAACGCGCGGATTAAAATCAAACATCCTATAAGTTAAAAGTGTGGGTAGTGCATTCGACTACGAACTGCACATCTATTGCACACAGAACTGGAAGATTAGTAGCACATGCGGTATTTTAATTACCGAGCTACATTGTTTGCTAACTAGATGAAAATTACCTGAATGGATCGAATTTATAAAGGCATGGACAGGTAGTTATTAGCAGAGATTTAAATGCCAACTATACTGGTTGGCAGTTTTACGACCTACTAATGATTAGCAAATGCTGTATATAAATATGCGTCGTAATATTTCACAATTTTTACATAGAAGATACGTATGAATCATATCTATGATATTCTTTGTCGCATGTTAAAAATGCCTGAAATTCCCATTGCATATATTCACAATTAGCACTTTTCAAAAGCACTATACCACTGTCTGCAACTATTATATAGTACTAGGGATGCTGCAGGGTTTGCACACCCGAAACTTTTAATAAAACGCTTTATTCCATAAACAATCTCGAAGTAAAATGAAAATATCAGAGTGTCTCCAAATTATAAGAAGTTTTCTTAAAAAATACTGACTCTATAAATACATACTTTTAATCGAAAGTCAAATTTGGCAATGAAAGTCGACTATAAAATTCTATTTCCACTAGAAAACACTGTTGCACTCAATCAACCCGAAGTGAATTTACGGCTATTTTATAAATCGAGCGTGTGATCAATGGAAGAAACATTGTAAATTCTTCGCGGTTAAACCAAACAATCGTTCAATTGCGATTATATCCTGCGGTCGATAAAATCCGAAAGAAACGAAAGCAACATAAAAGTAACATTGGCGGTTAGCGCTTTAACTAAATTGTAACATTTCTTCTGATGATAAATTCTCTAGCAAAATCTGTTTCATATTTTACGATTGCACTGTTTATATTTAATTCTTAAAGTGAGCAGCTGGCTCGTCGCGCGTTGGGCCGTGAAATTACATGCAAACGTTTACAATAGATTAGAACTAATCAAGACATTATACCATTAACACCATTAGACCAGAAATACTAGCGATACAACCGAAATTATCGCCGCTGTTAAACATTTAATGACATAACCAAATCACTTCCAAAAAAATGACCACAAAAAAACCGAAGCGCATTAAATTAGTTTGGTTCGTTGCACTGACGAGCTTTGCTTATGTCGGCAATAGACATTCAAGAGTAGTGAAAGAATTACCTTTAATTTTAAATCAGAGTGCGTTGAAGTGGACACATGTGTAGGTAAATAAACAAAACAAAACACAAGCACAACGCACGCACAGTTTACGATGCACCAAGTCGGACTGAACTGGATGAGTACAGGTTGAGTTTACGGATTTCACCAAAGTGGAGTAATCGCTATCTCTAGAATCGTCACCGTCGACTCGTCACGCCACGCGCCGGCCGGCTAGAAACCATCGAACCACTAGAACATTGTCCTTGATTAGCGTTCGGTCTGTTCTGTCCGAAGTTATTTGTGACTCACGACTGAGGTGGCACTTTAACGAACACTGTTGCACCCTCCTTCGCCATCGCGTCTCCTCTCAGGTAACTCACATGTCAATGACTGGACCTGCACAACCGCACCTCCAGAAACTATAGCGACTCATGCGCATTTCGTCGCCGTCGACGATCGGTTTTGTTTGCGTTATTGTTGCGTTATCGTCCGCGCCGTTTTCATAGTAAAATTAATAAAACCCGCTATTGCAAACGCGATTGGCATGCCGACAGCATGGAAAATGCCCTGACATGTGCGCCCGTAACAATCGGCAATGACACTGAAATGAAAATAAACAATGCCGGCAGTGCCGCGCTGCGAACCGATGAAAATCAGTTTGTTACCGAATAGCGCGCGCGGTTTTTTTTTTATTTCTGTGCGTGCGCGCGCGACTGCTGTTTCCAAGAGCCGCGTGAATTTTCAACTAGCAGTTTCGCCAAATTGACCGTTTCGCTTTTATTGCCGGCCTGCGACCATTTTTTACGTGCACGCACGATTTTTATTCCGGTGTCCCAGTAGGAGAAGAGCAAGGTGAAACTCGGCGGACATCCTACGCCGAAAGTACATAAAATATGCAAGCATAATAATTCCGCGTCTCACTACCATAAATCCTATTTTATATAGCTGTAATTGATTTATTGGCGATATTGTGATCTGAATAAATTCAATAAGCTGTCAGATCTTAGGCGACATGAATAAGTCGATGTTGATTGGTATCGACATTCATTCAATTGAGCGTTTGGTTTTACCTTTATGTTTAAAATATTTCATTTTAAAATCGTTCTAACTTTACGAATATTTATTATCGCGCATTGTGTGGCGAAACATTCGTTATGAGTTGTTACATAGTAATTAAACAGCAGCGTTTCATGAGAATATTTAGGGATAATTCTATGTTACATGCATTTGACAACGGAAATATTCATTACTATCTAAAATAAATAGTATTTTTGGGGTGTGTAATTGCACATGCTCTTATTTTGATACAACATGTAATTATAGGTTAAATACCTACCTATAATTAAATATATATTTTGGGAAAATGCGCAGTGGAGAACCTTCATGTAGTTCACAAATTTTTATTGCGATTCAGGTATGACAAAAAGTTGTTAAATGTTAGCTTATTCTCTGCTAAATTAATGATGGATAGGGTCAAACTTTAATCCATTTTCATGCAGATTGACTCTTTACTTTAATTCGAGCCCATGTTCGGACGTAATTAAAGCTTAACAAAAGCCCACCGTAGCGTGCAAAACGCGTTTTTGATTAATTAAGAAACAGATAGATTAATCATCCAATTGCCAAGTGCAAACGCTCACTAACTCTTGGACGTCCGTTCGTTCGCTAAATTATTCGTTCGGAACTAAACGCAGAACATCGCGTCCGGTGAAATTTGTTTATGTTGGCACGAAATTCGAAATACAACCCTAGCCGTAGCCGACGTTAGCAGAGCTTGGGAAACCTAAAGTGCGCTAATCGATGCGTTATCGTAAGCATAGCGACAAGTGTATAAATCACGAAACTCTCGTCCGTAACAAACCAATTATCAATTAGGCGGGGATTTTGTTAATTAAAACCGGTTGGCACCACTGCGCGGCAGGGAAGCGCTCCGTTAGAGGCGTAGGCGAAGAAGGTGAGCAGATTCCTTGTCGTTGAGGTTGGTGAGATTCGATGGCGTTCGGTGTTTGGCATTCGATATACCCTCGACATTCGCCCACAGCCGAGCGGACGGCAAATGTACGGTCGCGCGCCACCATGTCAAGAGGGATTCGGCCACTAATTACACGTTATGCCACCTAGCTTTATGGACGAGGCGAAGTTAATGGGCCTGTGGTCATAAATTAGTTGCAAATTAAATGTTTCAATGACTCATTATTACACCATTATTTCCAGGCTTTGTTGTCGCGTTTTTACATTTCACAGCACCCAATCCATTGCCGAGATATCTTAAAGCTTTAGCAGTTTCTAGAAAACACTTCCGAGTTTCGATTTTTAGCAGGTAAGGTGCTCCGTCGGCGTCGTCCGAGCCCGAGTGTGATCGAAAATAGTCAAAGGACCATGACCGACATTGTGTTTTAGGTATTATGGCAAACGTCGTAAATGTGGAACTACCGAGTGTTACAATTCTTGGCGATTATCAAGAAACGCAACTCGTGTTCGTGTGCTATTGTTCGATTTCGCGGGCCTACGTGCGTTGCATGTGCAAATGTTCGCACATTTCGCAGGCGGCGGCGCGGCGTTTGTTTCCGATCGCGATCGTGATCTTGTTTCCCATTAAGTGCCGGCCTTTGGTAGGGTGCGCGACCTCGACGGTTTTCCCAGCGAGGCGCCTCCATTCATACATAAAAATCCAAACGATTCCGCGGCATTATCGCCCGTCGGCCAGGAAACGTGTCGTTAATTAACGAGCGGCGCAATTTTGATTGGCCGCGTACGCACTCGCCGCGACTGGAAAACACGGCGAATTCTCTGGAGCAGACCACCAAAAATTTCCGCTAAAAATAACCGCCGCGCCGGCATTTCGCGATGTGTTTCCCGCACGTGTCAAGGAGAAAGAGCGAAATGATGATGGAATGTCTAGAAGTCTCTCGCCGTCAGAATCCGAGGCGTGAGTCAAGTGGTCTGTCGCCTCGATAAATTTCGCATCTGACGCGGGATTCGCGCAACAGCTTGTACACTCTCAAACTTTAAGCCCCGGCAATTTGAAGCGCACTTACTTCTACCTTCCCTACCTTAAGCCCCAACCCGCTTTTCTTAGTTGCACTTACGCGTTCTTAACGCTCTTATCGAAATCCCCTTATCGATCAGCAAATGGAAGAAGGGAACGCTGGAAGGCCGCGCGAGTCGAAAGCGTACGCAAGTCTCATTAATCTTGAGCTGCCTTCTTGGAGTCATCGACGTGCGACACGCCGGTTCGGGCTTTAAAACACCGCCCCAAGAACGGAAAATGTCGTTGCGTAAGCAAACCCACGCCCGCGCCCGAAAATTCGTCGAACGCTGATTACCTTCACTTGATTATTTTGTAGTTGTTTAGGGTGGCTTCCTTACATGTTACTGACGCATCATAATTAATTATAACGCTTCCGACGTGTTTCCAAGTCGTGAACGCCCTGAACGCTTCGAACGACGTTGAACTTTATTCGCGGCGAGTTGCTGTTTGAATTCGCAAATGTAGAGCGGCGCTTTCTATCGACTGGAATCGCTGGCGCCACCAGTGAGCGAAAGTCGGAAGTTCCAACGGCACGATCGCTGCTCCGCAGTGCAGATGGCGCGCGGTGTCGCAAATCGTTGGCGAATTCGTGCGTTTCGTAACTTTTACGGTGCGTAATGTGATTTCAGACACTTTATGATGTTTGTAATTTACATTGGAACTAATTCCGAACTACGTTAAACTTTTATTGATGCTAAAACGTTTCGCGCTTTGCTAAAGCGCATAGTGATATAGTTTTGATTAGATCCTAATCCTGTTTGTAGTGGCAGTTCTGAGTTTTCCATGAAAGATGCAAAGCCATTAACTAATGAGCGAACTATCAGCGCGTGTTTGCAACTAGGATCTCAAGAGAATATTCGAAGAATGATTTTCTAAACCATCTAACGCGATTTTGGTCTAAGAAAACACGCCTAGATTTTCTAAAAATCGAAGGTCGAAAGACTTTAGAGGAGTCACGTGACGCGCAGCAAATTCAGCGCTTAATCGCATGCATTTTTAATCGGCATTAATGAATTCGATGCTCAGCTTCCTCATCGAGGTGTGCGGCGGATGTTTAAAGGAGCATTTAAGCGAGGGTCGATTGCTCCCTTAGCAAGGGACATGTCGGGAATCGTTCGAATATCGGTCGTCGGCAAATCCCGTTTCATATTTCATGTACACCGGCGTGTCGCGGCGGGTCCCTATCGATTTAATCCTATGAGACGACGCGTCGCCGTGTTAGATCATAATGAGTTCAGATCAGATTAATAATTTACACGTCTCGTACATTAATGGATTAGTACGGAAGCGCAAACTGCGCGGTGTTAATTCTCGTCGCTTGCGCGCCCTCAACACTTCTTTGCTAGTTCGCGACATGGCTCCCAATTTAACGGTGCTGATGTGTGCAAAGCGAATTAGTGGTGATTATATTTCCAAAATTAGTTTAATTAATTTGGCAATAATGTAATAAGAAAGCGATGCACGGAATAATACGTACTGCATTTAAACCTTTCGCGATAGGCAGAATTCCCTACTTCTAGTTTACAATTGGCATAAATACTACTTGTGTGCTTCAAATAGAACAAAACTTTGGACATCCAGCCAACTTATATAGATTTGTTTGTGCGCGTTTGCTCTCCACGCTTTCCTAGCCGCTTTGAGAACGGCGGAGACTCGCGGCCATTTCGATTCTAATGAGTTATTCAACATACATTAGTAGCGCAATTAGTTTTACATCTTGTATGAATTACCAGAACTATACGTAATGCTAGTAAACTGAATTTTGCCATAGCGTTTTCTCTTAAAAAAAGGGCTCGTGTTTAAACAGACAATTTTCGAGTATTCCTGCGTTCCGAAATAGACCATTAACTGCGTTATAATTTTTCAATGATTAATTAAAATTTGATTTTAATTACCCGGAGCTTCTGAGCTCGTTTGTAAACCGTTCACGTAAAGCTTCTCTTAATTAGCCTTTAAAAACGCGTCCGGGCAAGAGCGTGGGCGGCGCCCGATATTTGCCTCCTCCGCTGCAGCTAAGTAGGAGTACATCTGTTTGTTTTTGCGAAATATCTAATTAAACCCGAAACATTGTCGGCGAATTATAATACTTCCAGCGGCCTTCCTTCATCTTTTCCCCGTTTACGGCGGGCGACGCAACATTTTTTAATTAGTTCGCAAGCCGTTCCTTCAGCCACTCATCGTGGCGGCGCCGGGACCGAGGCGGTCGCGCCCGCGCTGAATTTTTACGACGCCCGACATAAATGTAAATTAAGCTTGTTTACATTTAATTGGTTAAAAATGAATTTCCGAGTGTTCTGCGAAAATTAAACCTCGCCGCGCGACACTAACCGAAGTTTGTTTGGTTAATTAAATTGTGCACATCTCGCGCTTGACGGGTAGTGTGCGCCGACAATGCACGCTTAATTTAAAATAGTAGCTGAGAACTCCGTTCTACCCGCAATTCGTTTCTCCCTCTGGACGATCTCTATCGTAATCTTCTTATCATGCAAAACAAAGTTTTCCGCGCGTCGTCGCGCAGCATCGCGCGGAATAAAATAAAAGATGAACGCGTTAAAAAGCGAAAAACGCAGCGCGAAGGAAGAAAGTTTGTTTGTTGGAGATGGAATTGCTCGGCGCGCTGGCGGATCGTTACGTCGACCGAGAGGACTGCAGAGGATGAACCGAATCGTTTGGCGTTCGCTCGGCTCCTTCCTCGCGCGCGACTTCCAGCCTTTAACTTATTCATTAGCTAATTAAGAACCCGAACTTTTTCCGCTGTCGCGATGACGTTTAATCACTTCCACTAGGTTCTTTTTGTTTGTATGAAAGTTCGCGCTTGAGCATCGCGCACTATTTTGAAAATTAAACGTGCACATTAAGGCTCGGACTTTCGCTGTGTTGTCGAAATGCGCCGGCTCGAACAAAACATTCGCAATTTGTTAAAAGCATGTAAATATTTGTTGCTGTAAGCCCTGCGATAAACAAAGTGCATGCAAGAGACAAAAGTAATCAACAAAGGGGAGAATAAATTCGCGCGTGCTGCGAACATTATTCTCCGTTCTTTATTCGTTTCTGGTGGCTTGCAAAGCGTGTTTTGCGGTAAATTATGCATCGGAACTAGAAGTTCTATTCCCGCGGCGGCGCTAACAAAGAGCAAGCGGATGCGGGTCAACGGGTCGCTTATATAATTTTCCTCATTTTCCCATCGCGCACTCTCGAACCGGGCGCAATGAAACAAACGCGCCTTCGCGGTGCGGAAGGTTGCGAAAGTGGATAATCTAACACTATTCGACGTCACGTTTAGGCAGAAGGCGCTCGTCCGTGAGATGACGGCCGGCCGCCGCCGGAAACGTTTGCGCTCGGCCATTTAGGCAAGCGACCGACCATTAACCGGGTATCCTGTGTAAACGCTTTTCTGATAATGAAATATTAATACACGTCGGTTTCGGCCCGACCAGGCGCTCGCCGCGACATTAATGAGCCGCCCGTCAGCAGAGAAACTCCGCCGCGCGCATTGACAGACGAAGGACGAAATTAAAATTCATTAAAGACGGCCGAGATGAGTTAATTGATGACGCGCGCTCGGAAACTTTCCGCGCCTTAATTTAACTGTTAATTTGATATTAACTTAAAGTAGTCCACGCTCGAATTTTTCGCGCTGACAATGCGAAAACGTCATCGACCGTCCTCGCGCTCGCCAGCGCGTCCTTGAGGCTATTACGTAGTTCCCGCTTCCCGGCCCCGGTTCCTGGGGTCACGCAGACAATAAAAACGATGAAGCCGAGGGTGGCTGCTCGCATTGGCGCGGAGAGGTCAGTGCGTTAATTGTTAATTATCATAATTGTGCTCTAAATCCATGCCGAACGGCGATATGCAGACAACGTTCGGCGTGTTGTCCTTTGAAAATGCGTGAACGTTGAAGGTGCTTTGCATGTTTGCGTGGTCACGCAATGCACACCCATTTTGGGACTGGCGATAAACGCCATGTGAGAATCTACGTTAGCGCCACGCATAAATATTTGCCTTACACCCATTTTGTCCAAAAAGCCCTTGTTAACTAATTAATTCATTAAGCGGACGTGTTCATTGCAAAGGCAACATTTAATGGAGTCACCGGATTATTCATAATTTTCTACACAAGTCTGCCCATATAAATGTCCACAATTTTAAATGTAGGAACAATTTCCGTTTCATTCGTTTCAAAATAACTTTCAAAATGATCTGCGGTGCAGTTTTAGTTGCCGATAGTCGACGAGACTTTCTTCCGGCTAAAATCGATAGTCAGAAATTGGTATAGCTGAACGTGCAACGATTCCGTCCAGTAATTCCACGAACTACATTAACACAACAATTATTGAAAACGTGATGTTTGTTATTACATCTAAGTTAAATAGAACAAAAGACTAGAAAAGTATCAATCAGCTTTTCAAACAACATTAAGTAAGCAACACTGCGTACGCTACCAAGTGCTCAAACAATAAGTGATCGGATATATTGATTGGGATTCGAAGGCAATTGTAATTTTCTATTTCTAGGTGGCAAAACTTTAATGGAGTTGGCTTATTCTGTTTCTCAGTTATCGAGCGCGGCGTGTTGAAGGGAACAAAAACAACTGGGACACGTGCGCACCTTGCAGGAAATAAGCCGGACAAAGGCAGCTTGTTTTCCAGCGTCGTAAACGGCATCGGTCGCAGGACAATGCGAAATTGTTCCTAATATGAAGGCGTAAAATTGAAATGTATTTTTCCGCTGTGGCGACGGTGGAAATCGATTCGCACCCCGGAGGCGTTTTTTTCTCGGGCAAGTCGCCTCGAAAGTACGATTTAATGTTTCGAAATTGAGCCGAAAATTGAGAAATATAATAAAACGCTCGTCGTTTTGTGTCGTCATAACATCGTATAATGCTATATTGGCTTCTCGCGCCGAGCGCAAAATAGCCACCCTCGCCGCCATGACCAAACATTAAAATTACATTTGGGACTCGCTTCCATTGTAGCCGCTTCCAGCGCCGCGCTCTGAGGAACTCCCAAAACGTGGAGCCGTATCGGGACGCTCGAATCTAAATTAATTTGAGAACTATTTATAACTTGATATTTTTGGGCGGCGTGCTTGCGCCGCTCGCGCTTTGATATTTTCCGGGCGTGTTGCAGCTTGCCTCGAATTGGCCTTTGCCTGCGTTATGCGCGTAATTTACGAATGTTAGCGTGTGTTGTGCACGCCGGCAGGAGGTAGCATTGTGTGGAGTGTTTTGGTAATTCAGAAGGCGGCGGCACTCTGTCGGGGCCGCCGGTATCGATCAGATGGATGGCGGAAGGTTGCGACGACCATACCAATAAAAGTACACAGAAATAGTACCCAGTCTTTTAATTTCAATCCAACGGAACGTTACGCGGTGCAGCAACGCTAATTCCTTATTCTTCATGCATTGGAATGAAATTGATTTCATTAATTTTATTTATATTATCCTTTGACTTATGTTATAATTTTATATACTATTCTTATTGTTAGGATAAAAATGAAACGAATTTTAGAGTAAATGATGTTCTATTTTATTTGTTTCTAAAGTCAGTTTTTGCATCCAACCATATCGCACCCTGCGGTGGTGGTTTGGCAGCTGAAAGCACTTTCCGGTGTGTTGATAAAAAATATAATACAGCGAGGAATAAAACCCAAAAATTCAGATAAGATGACAATGTTCCATATTTTAACCACGTCCACGACGTTTTTGAAACATTTAGCAGCCGCTTTTTTTGCAAATGCAATGCAAACAATCCCCAATCTAATTTTTCGTACTGACACACAACGAAAGTGAGTTCCGCATTCACAATGAATTGGTCGCAAAAGCCTAATTAAGCAATCGTTGTAAGTTTTTTCTGTTTGTTTCCATCATGTTTTCGCGGAGGGCGAGCGCTTCGAACGTGTGCCCGCCGCGAGCAAATTTGCATTTAGTGCCGTTTTCATCCGCATGCAGGGAAGGAGATAAAAGAAAAAAATTAAATTATGAGCCTGCGTTGGACGCGGGAAGCGAGCCGTCCATGTGCTAAGCCGATTAGCTCATCTTGCTGCATAACTTTTATTCGCGGGCGCAAGCGAAATCGTAGCATGCGGAGGGTTTCAGCGCGGTTTATCCCAATCGTACCGAAAGCGGAAAAAATGTCATTTAGTTCCACTTCGCTGGCGCACAGCTTCAAAGCGGTGTAGCGCACGAGATATAATGACCAGTAATATCGGAATTCGGCACTTTTAGAGAGCGCCTTGTGCTTCGCGGATTTATGCCCGGCAATAAATTTTCGAAACAATAAATTTTTATGAAGCGCGCTTTCCGCGAATGCACTTATAAAAATGCGGATTTATTACAGTTTCTAGGTCGCGACCGTGCCGGATGGCGACTGTGAATGAAACTGGCCCGAATCGCGATGTAAGCCAATGCGCGGTGTGCTAATTCCGCGCGCAATCAATATCATGTATACGCGGCCAAAAATAAAAACAGAGTCGAACTCGCACGAAGCGAAGACTTTGATGTCGCCGATTCGAAATTCCGTTTCATCCTGCCGTTTCTTCCATTAACGAATAAAAATCGCAAAGGACGCGAAAGTTATGCGCGTTCGGCGAACGCGTTCAACCTGTGGAAATCACTTTATAAAAAGAAAAGTGCAAAACTCGAACACCCGCCGAACATTTCACAATTTATCGCGTGCGCCGAGCAGGCGCACGGAACAAATTTAAAAACTGCGGAATATGTCGAGGGACCAAAGTAAAAATAAAAAAGTAATAATATCTATGTTTGTTGTTCATACGCGCACTCCCCTTTGTAACCCGCAATGCACCCGGGGCAATTTTCCCATAGGTATTATTTTTGTTATTTTTTTATAACATATTTTTGTTTTTATGGTGCGGACACGCCGAGCGCTCGTAAAACGCGCATACGGCGCGGCTAGGACGAATGAAAAAGTAAACAAAATATAATCTCGCGCTGTCCAAGCGTCGCGACGCTTTCGCGGGCCCGCATTAAACCCGTGCAGTAATCAGCAAGAACTTAGAACTTCACCGGCGTCTGTAACAGCGACTCCCAACTCGTCTAAAGACAATAAAGGGATTTGTAGATGGACCATTTTGACTTTGCGCCGGCCTTACTTTCATATGTTTTCATCTTGAGGGACCAAGCAACGGCGAGGTAGCGGGTGCTACGAAACGCGCGACATTCCCTTTTAACCCTATGAGGCAGGCGTGAAGCATTTGCCACACTCGGTGCAATATCTAATTCATTCGGCCCTCAACTATATCTTTTATCGCCTTATCGCCGGTGCCAGAAAAAAATTATTACCTGCGTTAATATTTTATTTACGATTACCACTAAAACAATTTATCGCGAAATTATTTTCCAAGATATAGTCATCATTCAATTGCCATCGTGACATTAAGCCAGCCTTAGCGATAAAGCTATATTATCGCGGGGGGCGCAGAAATTGCACGCGTCAAGTCAATTGACGACTTGATTGGAATGTTGATTGAAATGTCGAACAATTAAAATTTGAATTTGCGAAAATATGCAAAATAGACGTACCATGTCTATTTTGCATATTTTGCAAAGCGTGTTTGAAGACACGAAAAAGCACCGAATGGATAACAATTATGTAATTGAAATGCGGGGTGTTTTTTTGCGCGGCGCGTGCGTGACGATGAAAAATCACGTGCGAGTGTTTTGTTAGTTTTGCGCGATATATTTATGGTGGTCCGACGACACGAACCCTGCACGTGTTTCGCGTTATTTTTGCACGTTATACCATCGACAATGATAAACTACGATACGTTAACGCAGCAGGCAAATATGTGTGCGAATTTCTCATTTCGTGTTTTTTGCACGTTTCGAATAATATTACGTCGTTTAATTTGCTGCAATATTGACTTAATTTAAAACGAATTTAATATTCATTACAAATAGAGATTGTACCTCGATTTCAATTTTAAATGAGATATTATTGTGAAAGTATCGTTTCCTGAATGTGTGAATTTATTGCTCAATTATGGGCATACAATAGTCATGGGCAGAACTAGATATAGGGGAAGGTAGCCTAATTTGGACCAATTTTATACTTTTCACTATAATAAAGTATGGAAGACAATAAAAATCAAGTAGTAAAAAAGAAACTCTCAAACTATGCAAGTTTACCTTCAAAATAAAAAAAAATGTGTCATCGATTCAATTTGGGAAATCGATTGGGAAATCATTACCTTTCTGAACGACAATCACAAAAAAATTACATTTTAATTGCAGCACTAACTCCTGCAAACTTACAATTAGTATGTATGCAAGTGTGACATTACATGCATTGAATCATTTCTTCTTTACTGGTTTCTTCGCACAGTCCACAAGATCATAAGCCACCAGTTTCTGCTTTTGTCTTATGTTTCATGAACTTATCATTTTTAAGCTTTAGAAGTTTCGATTTAATATAATAATTCTATAATATTCTTTCAATTTTAATTTACAACTGATTTCGGTCCAATTTAGCTAACTTGAATATTTAATGCTCGATATTACAAAACGTCAAACTAGCATATCTTCTCCAAATCGTAATTGGAAATTAGAGACAAATAAGTAAGCTTTGTGATGATATAATAAGTCCTGTAATTACTTAGTGTTAAACTATAAGCAAAATTTAGCACTAAGTAGCTCGGGAACACTCATTTAGCTTTAGTTTTATTATGGCAACCCTATCTTATTGTATATGTAATTAAAATTTTCCACAAAAAAATCCGCATCACGTCGTCCCAATAGTACCTATCTCCATCCCTGTTCAAAGTTGGCAACCCTGCTGGTAGCCCATATTCTCTAGCAGGGTTGGGGAACCTGGGTCACAGGGTGACCCACAACGTAATTTTAAGTGACCCAGACATCACCCACACGTAGGTTGTGGACCTTCGTGTTTCCTTTTTTTGCACGGGCTTCGCGCGAACCGTTTCCTGAGCCAGATTTTTTAACACTTCTACAATTTTGACCCACAGGCGCCAAAATGTTCGCCAACTCTGTTCTATAGCCTATACAACTAAATTGTCGATAGATCTTAAATATTGGTTTAGTTTAACATTTTTCTAGTTTCTAGA
This sequence comes from Ecitodaemon sp. MM-2014, assembly GCA_030557295.1. Taxonomy (NCBI): domain Eukaryota; kingdom Metazoa; phylum Arthropoda; class Insecta; order Coleoptera; family Staphylinidae; genus Ecitodaemon; species Ecitodaemon sp. MM-2014. The sequence continues at coordinate 51,605 of JARRAA010026890.1, read as the reverse complement.
AATTTAAACGTTTTCAATAATTAATGATGTGTTATCCCAGGATTTTGACCGGCAACCTATTTGAGCCACACTCCTGACATAATCGGTATATAAATGATCAGCCACGCACGAGTCGGTCCAAATGCTACATAGTTCATCTTTTGGGCTAAAATAACTTTTATCTCAATTTAACCATGGCAGACACTTCTACACAAACACAATTCCATTTACCTGGTTTGTATCCACATATGTGTACCCACATATGCCTATCGAAAATCGCACAGATTGTATCTTTGGACATCATAGCGGTCCAAATTAGGCTACATTTCGCTAAATTTAAAATACAACAGGGAATTAAAAGAGGTAAAAGCGGTAAAACTCTAGGGTAACTCAGATGTGGCCTGTTAAAGCTTCTTAGGTATGAAAATCCTTTGACCAATTTCCGACTTATTGCTGTCGCTCAGCGCCAGCATCGCGAGCAGTTTGCTGCCTCCGGGGACGACATCGTCTAAACTCTTTCATCGTGCACGACTTATTAACACTTGATCTATTCACTGATCTGTGCTAGGGCACACGCTAAATTGCCACAGACGGGGTGAGAAAAAGCTTTTCAGAGATTTTCATTCTGGGAAACGCGTCTATCATGTGTCTTTGCTTATTCGCCGATTATAACTCACAAAGAGCGCACCCAGTGTATATATATGTGATGAAAATCATATCACAAGCTTAAAGAGAATGACAAAATTAAATTAACAGGACAATATAATGAGATTGATTTTCAAAATTTTTTCATGTTAGCTAGGACGAAGCACGAAGTTGTAACTGGAAAAATATGTGGACAAATTTGAATATCCAAAATGAGCGCCTTGTAATGCATTCGAAAGGATGTAGAATGCCGCATCTCTGCGTCATTATATCAACAAATAATTCATAACGAAGTCGTTTTGCATACGGTTATCGTTACTAGGTTTTCGCGGTTGCGAATCGTGGCGTAGGCGGCAGCACCAATGCGAACGTAAAATAGGATATATCTCTCGCAATATGCTTCGCTTCCCGTCGGCGGGGGTGGCCCCTCCAGACGTGGGCGAGGAAGCGCGCGGTTAAAAGTGCTTCAAGGCACGAGCAATTAGCAAAGCCCTCTGTATTTCACCTCAAAAGTTTACTAATTAGTACGCCTAACAAGATGAATATGCTTAGTTTATAACTGTAAAGTGTTTTCGAGTGTCGCCACTGGAAATTTCTTTTCCATCCGACGCGTTCACACAATGCTACGCGTTTTAATTAAACCCATGTTCTCTATACCCTTGCTTACAATCGCCGAATATTACCTGCCGACGACTCAATCGATTCGGTTCTAAAATAACCGGCACGGTTCTAGTTTCACCTTCCTGAATAAATTGCAACGTGACGTCATTGCATAAATGTCTTATGTGGTAGTAGTTAATAACGTCCGTAGTCGAGTGCATTGTTTTCGGTGCACATGTATAGGAGGTATGCGTAAATTTTTAATGGCGTGCTGTCGATCGATTCCTTTATACCAATTGCACCGCTTCCTGATGTGAAAAGTGCACCGTGGCAGAAACTCGTATCTAATGTGCCTTGAAATACACGCAATGCCCGTGCACAAAAACCTCGTTGCTCGGATAATCATTGTTGATAAAACAATCGAATATTGGATATTTTTTTGTTTCGCTTTGTGGATATCGATGATAATGGTTTTCGTTTAGTTTTTAAATCAAACCTAATAAAAACTCGGAATCAGAACACGAATTTCGTGTATTATTTCGGTTCGCCGCATGGAAAGGTCAACAAATGTTTCACACGAAATTCGACGGGGAGAGACAAGGGGTGCATTAGGCGACATGCACGTAGGCATTTCTTGTCGTCATGAATACTTCATGCTCAGTCAATTCCGTCCATTTCATGGTTACGATTGCATTATTAGCTCCGCCGTTGTTGGTTTGTTTGTTTTTTGTATTCGGCGCGCTCGTTGTGCCTGGATGTGGGCGAACGGGAAGTCCTGCAAAGCGGCTGATAACAACTGCTCCCAATACCGCGACGGTTGTAATTCACTATTTATTTAACGTACGTGTTTTGTAAGGAATTTAAATGTCAACAATTGTTGGCGATTTTTATACAAGGAATGTGCGATGGGGCTAAAACACCATGGAATTCAGAATTATGACAATTCTGTCTTTGTACTGAAAATACAAATACTTCATTTGTATACTACAATGTTTCTATAAATAAAGTCGAAAAAGCGTACTGCGACTATCTACTTGATAGAAAAAAAAAGTACATAAAAACTATACCTGTACCTACGAACAATTTCTAATTTTGCCATGGCTAATAACGCCATTACGAGCATAGTACATAAGAACAAACAAACCAAGTCGCTCATAATTTCTACCTCTGCTGATGTTATGTAATCAGGAATAACTGCAAGCCAGGCAGAACGCGAATGTTGAGGAGAGCTTTTTCTAGTTATAAAGTCGTTATAAAGATCTATATACGAAAAGAGTAAGAGTAATTCCGCGAAAGTTATGAGGCAGTGATTAAGTTTCCTAGGCGCGTTCGGGATCGGCGCCGACGCGCTGGCCGGGATGGCGAGCGCGGTCGTGTCGGCGGCTAACGGAACCGACGGTGGCGGTGGCTGGTTGTGGGTGTATCTGGCGGCAGCGGCAGCGGCAGCCTAGGCGGCGCGGCGGCGGCGGCGGCGGCGAAAATGCTCGTGGGCCGAGGGATGGCATACGTCATCGGCACACCGTCGGCGCGGTGCGATGTGGTACCGAATCGATTATACGCGAACTTCGTAATATAACTTCAAAATAACACTTCACATTTTGTCTCCCGTCGCGGCGCAACGCGAATCAATACCGGCGTTTTCGTTCGGTTTCATTCACCGAAATTTCCCCCCTCCGTTATCTCTCGCATTATCTATTCGAAACGAGCAATTATATGCTGTCGAGAATTTCAAGTAAAAGATTGTATCGTTCAGATTTTAACTTGAATTCCGATGCAATTCCGCCACCGTCCTTGATGGATGGATGTGATGAAAACGTACGTTTTTAATAAGTAACACGCACAGATTGCAAAATCAATACCGAAACGACATATCTTGCCCATGCGTCATTGTTATATTCATTTCGCGCCGAACTATCACATCTCGCATGGCGTGATAAACGGCACGGTGCAATGAGAAAAATCGCAGCGCTGCGGTCGAAATTCCAAGCGTATATTACATTTGCGCTCACAGTGCAGTTTGGAATAGGTTCAAACAAGATTTAACGAAGGTACCAATCAACTGACTGGGCATTCCAAAGCAGCTCCTGATTGCTGTTGAAAAGGCGATGGAAGTGTAAAGTGGCAAACATTACTCCGGACAAAACCCCAGAGATTATTCTCGCTCAAAGCGGTCGGAATGGCTGCGGCCTACGAGTATGCAAGTGTGAGACAAAGAGGGGTGCAAACGCAAGTAGGTGAAGGTGGCATAACGATCGCCCCTGATGCAGGGTGACACGTTGTTGATCTTGAAACGCAACGTCGAAAATAATGCGCATTGCTTTGGTGCTTTTTGTGCGTGGCCGGTCGAGATGATGGTTGTCATGGTTGTATTCGCAATCGAATGTACAATTGAGAGCGGGTGAGTTTTGAGTTGGAAGCGAGTTTCGCATGTGATGCGAGCCTGATTGACAATAGGCGGCAGCAGAGAGCAGCATGAGGGAGAGAGAGAGAAAGTGGAAAAACTTGCGTTCGCAATGGAGTTAGCAAATTGTTTGCATTCTCAGGCAAAGTACATACGAGTCGGTGTCGGTGTGATTGTCGCAGGGTTGCGAGCCCGACCGTCTCAGACGCCAGATGGCGTGTCGGGCCGCCACCAAGCGGGCGAGACCGTAACGCGCCACTATGTATGAATGGTGTGATGTTGTTTTGGGGATGTACGCTTTCGGTTTGGCGACGAGGTCGGTTTCGTGCTCGCTGCGAAACTGACGGCCGCCGGTTGACGACGGCAGACGAGCGCCCTCGCCGCCGCCGAGAGCGCAAGTCCGCGGAGGAGGTGGCGGCGACGGTGGCGACGGGCGCGCTCATTCAAGCGGCGCCGCTGCGCACACGAGCCGCAATGGCCGGAGGAATCGACGAGTGCTCGGCGGGCGAGTTTTTTTTTGTCTAGCGCTGCATTTGTGTTCATTATTTCGTCCTTTTGTTCGTTATTTACGCGAGAAGAGATGTACCTCGTGCATATCCTGCCTCAACTATTCTGTTAATTAAAACTGGCACGTCAAAAGTGAGCAGCAAAAAGAACGCCGACAAAAACGACGCGATTTTCATCGCTTGCTTTTCTTCGCGCGAAGAATTGTGGACAAGTTGATCGATGGACTGATTGAATTTTCATTTGCGACCGAAAAACGCGCATCGCCCCTCAAGTTTTCTCCCCTCCGAGCAGTCACTCGCTGGGGAAACTTAAAATTAAAAATATTTCCGATGAGACTCCTACGAAAATTTAACAAGATCTCATTTTAACTTGACGGATATGCCCGTGTGACGTTTCTATTTGATTTCGACCCTCGCACTGACATCCAGCCGATAAAGATATTTTTCGCCCCCACGCCCACACGCCCGACACACATTAGGGTCAATTCCGTCGAAAATAATTCTTCATATCGCCACCGTAATACAATATAACGGTTTGATATATTGTCCTTCCTCCCATTTAGTTTTCTTCGGCAATATTTCATGGGGCGGTTTGGTTCCGAGCATCACTGCGTCGAGTCCTACGTCTCTCTTTGTGGCTGGCCGTTTGTGTGCGGCGGCTGTGCGTGTAACTGGCTCTCTCTTCTATATTGCTGCGCGCTTCCGTATTCCGGGAAGGCCCTCGGTTTGCCGTCGCCGTTTCCTGTACCACCACATCATACAACATCCTTTTAATATTTTCCGCTCGGGCACCGGCCGGGCCACTACAACGCAACCGTCGTCACGGCCGGACGGCCGAAAACGAATTCGTATAACGAAATTTATTGCTGGAATCTTTTCTAATTTCTCTGCTTGCCTCTCATCGTTTTCCTGTTTTCCTCCTCGAGGCGGCTATCTTTTTCTGCCAACTGACGGATTGCAGTGGTCCATTTTGTGGCAGTGCGGAGGCGGACGGCAAAAAACATAAATAATGACCGAATGCACTTGTGGCGCTTTTTCGCTAGCACCATTATTTTTTAAATTACTAATTTATTCAACATTGAATCATTTAGGAAATTACATCACTAGCTTTCCTGCTCTTAAACAAATAGTCATTGATGTACCGATTTTTGACAGGCCGACATATTTTCTGCGAAACGACTAAAATCAACTTGTTGCTAAAATTTATAACGCATTCAGAAGCAATTTAAATGCGCACATTTCGTTCCGCCTCTTCGTTTAATTCTATTTCTTGTCCCTGCTTCATGTTGCTTCCTTCCTCCCTTGTGGAGGCTCGCCCGCCAGTTCCAGGGGGACGGCATTAGCGTTATCATTTTATCTGTGCCAAGAATTCACTGGGGTATATTATTTATAGACAGTTTATATTTCTTATGTCCAAATACAGCTAAAAACTCAAACTCAAACTAAAGAATTCTCATCGATAATGCTGCTACCTTTTATTAGATTGAGTAAATAAGTCATGAGCGTTTTTCCTTTATTCAAAATTCCACGGTTTCTCATCAAATGTAACAACAATATAATCAGTATGAATTTTCCGCTATTGCTAACCATCTCCTCCCACCGTTCGACCAATTTGTCGTTGCTCCATTTGGGAGCCAATTCTGCAGGTCCCTTCTGCTGGGTTGTTACTAAGATTTGCATAATACTTGAACAATTCTACTATACCATTCGAAAACACATTTTCTTCTCAACAACTCTGTAGTTTTAATTTGTTACACACACCCACGGAGACCCGCCAATGTTCAAGCAACACCTGCGTCTGATGGGAAGAAGGAAGTACGTCTGGTAGGACTGGGAATGCCTGGTACATTGAGGTGCTTAAGAAAATCCAAATAGTTGAGAAGGACCTCTTACATAGCCCAGTTGCATCGAGTAAACGAGGCACACCAGCAGAAAAATATCATAGGAAAGCCCTCCAGAATTGGCTCCTCAACTTCTTCGAGTCGTGGCCAGCCGATTTCTAGCAAAGGAGCATCGACAACCTGGTCGAACATTAGGAGGAGATCATATGCAATAATGGAGAATTAATAATTAATTAAAATGCTGTTATATTTGATGAGATATAGTCGAATAACTCATGACTTATTACTCACCCCAACGGGAAATAATCGAACCATATTAAGGGTCCCTTTTATTTTATACCATTCACAGATGTTGCGAAAAGTTCAATATTTCAGATGTCATTTTGCTTTATCTTCCTGCAGACGCGCTCATCGCCGAGAGTTGAAATTCGAAAGTATTTTGTCATCATTTTGCCACTGCCATACACACGCGACACATCTAATCGACGTCGTCATTTCGCAGTGTAAACAAGCGCGTTCTGCGCGCTCAGGACTCGAATCGAATCCGTGACTGCTTGTCATTCGTTCGCATTCGCGCGACCGTTTCGTCGCATATGAATAAATCTGCCGACGTGTGCGATAACCGTTCGTGAAATGGCGCGAGCACGGATTGAACGCTCTCCTCCTATTGACAAAAGTCAGTCGCAGGACAAATATTTGCGAAGCAAACGCACGTTGCAAAAACCCGCCGACTAATACTCGCCGTTCCCTTTTCGGCTTGCGTCAACCCCATTGACTCGCATCGGCAACATTCGCACCGGGGCGGCCTCATAATCACGCCGTAAAAAATTGAAGCGAATGAATGCGTAATGATAATTGATGTGTTCGCACTGGACGACGCCGTTTCTGCACCTGACTAATTACAACCACAACACGCAATGAAAACGCGATGAAACGTGATTTGCGCATGGATTGCGTCAACAACATGAATTGTTCCAGGCAGCACTCGTTCGCATTCGTTACCATTTTTCATTCCCACTCGTTCACACGAAACTCACTTTTCGGGCATCTTTCGACGCCGATTGGACTAAATCATGGCCGCAACTCACCTGAAACGAAACAATGCGTTAGAAATTATTCGATTCAATATTTAAACATTAATAGTACATAAATTATTATTGGAATAAAAATAGATTGAAAAGTATTATGTGAAAATTCCAATGTTCAATTACCAACCACTTACGATCATCGAATAATGAATAAAAATGCGAAAAATAAATTCTAGAACATAGAAAACGGGAGCAATAATTGGCTTCCATAAAAGTCCCATTCACATTTTCTCGAGGCGCTCCTGTTCTTGATAAACGATTATTATTCATATTCGTTCTGGTAATTCGCTCTTTCCAGTCGCTGCTCGCCAATGCGCGAAGCTGATCACGAGCGGCGCTTGCCTTTCCGTGCGAAGAGTAAAACCGGGATAGAACAAAATACCGGAAATAATGGAAGTTCGGAAGAAATTTTTCTCTTCCATCTAATCGATATAACTACTGGATGTATACCCAAGTAAACTGAAACCATTCAAATCGATAATAAAAATATGCGCAAATGAACTTCCGAAACAAATAATTATAAACGACGCCAGCGTCTAATAATATTGTTAGCAACCGGTATAGTCACATTTGGCGTCATTTAGGAAGTCATCTCCGAATCTATCCACTCCCAATTCCCCAGCCAGATTAATTGAATACACCGTTAACGGCGTATCGAAGTTTTGTCGTTGCGTTCATTGGCAGAGGAATTGAAGAAATGGGAAAAAGAGCAAAATGAAACGAAACTGCGCGAAACTAATGGCTAAGAAAAATCGAATTATTCTCCAGTGACTTGGTGTGACGATAACTAATCGAAATTAGTCTCTCATGCGAAATAAATAAAGTTCATTTTGAATTTAGTATTTATTACTAGGCGAAATAACGAAAGACTTTCCCCAATGTCAAATGTGTCAGTTTGAAACGCCTAGGCGAATGTGATTTGCTATGATTTAATTAATTTCGTTACGAGGGTTCCTGGCAAGCGCCTAGGGCGCTAACTGCGATTTAATTTTATTAATCCGAAACACGAACCCGGAAATTTATGCGTCAACTTCTTGATATATCCCCTAACAAGCTATTGGGCGGGTCAACACTCGTAAAGGCACCGGAATGATCTATTGTTCTGTCAGAATCTAGCATCTAACGACGTTCCTAATTTTATCAAATTATGATAAATTGCTGGCGCCATGCAAAGTCAAATAAGGAAATTGTGTAATAGGTACAGAACGCATACGACTTCGGCGTTTTATAATTGAATGACCACTTTACATCTATGCCGGGCGTCGGAGAACGCGGTCAATTCCCGGAACGTCTTCGCTGGGCGTTTTTGTGTGGTGTGACTCAGGACGAGGAAAGGCATGGGATGCTGCCAAGATCTGCTCGCAAACCGACTGGGCCGCGCTCTGGTTTTCCGAGCGCTTTAAGCGACGTTATGCGATCACGCAAAAAGCAAAAAGGAGTATGGCGACGTCACCAGCCAGTCAGGAGCTCAATGGCGGACCCGGCTATCTGGCGGCGCATCCGCTGAGAGTGTCGCGCGGCATGTGTATGTGTCAGCAGCTTTCAGCAACCCTTGTTATTAGTCCAACAATGCGAACAAGACGAACACGATGTTTCATATCCCATTGCCTGATTATGAGATAATCGAGCGGCTAATGCGCGTCCCGCCCGAGGGTGGCCGAACCGACCAACAGCCAACACGCGTTAGATTTTGTGCATTAAGCAAAAAAGGATCTGATTAGGAGTGCCATCCAACTAAGAGCATGTGCTTCTAGGACTTTTATCTTCGGGACAACTTTCCTTGATCATGCTTGCTTTTAATTCTAAACTATTGGGTTGGGTAATACCTAAGTAGTGAGCGTTTTATCATCCACATTCTTAATTTTTCGACAATAAATAGCAAAATGTTGTATCATCGTCCACATTTTTCGCCATGCGAAAATTCGTCATATTAAATTCGACTAATCCTCATCAAATATAACAACAATTTAATAAATTATGAATTCTCCGCTTTTTTTAACGATATTCTGCCATCGTTTGACCAGTTTATCAATGCCCCTTTGTCCGAAATCGGCTGACCCAGATCCGAAGAAATTGGAGGTCCTTTTTATTATTGAAGGTTTCGAATGTTAACAAATGAGGGCGGCAGGGTTATAGAGGAGAAAATGAGTTTCCGAATTGTATAGTGCACTTCTCATCTCTATTTATTGCGGAAAAATAAAAAATGCGGAGGAGAAAACGCTCACTACTTATTACTGAATCCAATGCCTACAAGAATATTCCAATACTTTTGGTAAAGTCCAAGTTGAAAGGAGAATTTTATTTAACGAAGAAACGTAAAACGCGCGGGGCGAAAAAAGGTTCGCCCCATCTATTTATCTTAATACCTTTTAATCTACGTAAACTTTCTCAGCGTGAACTAGCTACATTGCCTGCACAACTCCATTACGTTGCGCGCCTTCCTGCTATTTAGCTTTTTTGCTCTTATCTCATTGCGCGAGCAAATAAAGGAATTCCGCCCATTTATGTTAAACATTTTCGGCGCGCGCTCATTGAGGCGAGTAAATTTATGCGAATTATACATCATAGCTGCAACCCGCGCTCTCGACGTTTCCCACAGCTGGTCTCGAATACAAATTCGGATAAATCCAACGCTGCGCTACCGCAGGCGATTTTTACGTCTGCCGCGTTTTTCCGAAACACGCTGTCGACATGAATACATCTCGACGAGCATGCAGCGGCGGGCATTTGAATAAAATCTTTTTCGTGTAAGCAATAATTGCGCGGTCGCATAAGAGGATATCATGTTATGAGAAACACACACACACGTTTGGCGGGGATTAAAACGGCAGTTCGTGGGCTTGCCTGCCGCGCAGTGTATTCGGTCTTTTAGGTTTAGGCCTTTAAGCGTAACCTCCTTCCTGTCTTTTCTTGTTATTCCACACTCGGCTGTGTGCGGGCTCATTGTGCTATCCGTATCTCTGTAGTGATATGCACGCGGCGGCTGGAGGCGGCGCGGTGTTGGGTCACCAGCGGGGGCGAGAGCAAAGTAGCAACCAGCAACCGCGATGGTGTAAGCGCCACGCTCGCTGAGCTTTTCAGCTTTCAATTTCAGTTTGTAACGTTTTAAGGAGCGCAACTAGAACCACTCGGCTTTGCCCACACAAAAGGGAGCTCAACTAACACGTCACTTATGATAATACGTTTGCTCATCGCGAGCCCAAATTTTAGAAATACTCATTCGCAAATTATTAAACTTCGAATAATTGCAATTTAAAGTTGACGCGCGAAAATTCTTATAATGATAGGCATTAACCCAACGCCAACGCTTTCTTTGGCGATCGGTAACTTCATCTGCCTTGATGCTCAGCCCCGCAATTTCCCATCCCGATGGAAAACCGTTCACTTGGATTAGCGCTCCGGGCATATACTGCTACTTATCCTTCAGATGACACTCCCCTATTGTGCGAATAATAAAGCGGGCAAGGATTATATTATATTCGCACCTACTTTGCGCGACTTTCCCTCGGATCAGCGTAATTAAATCCAGGTCATGAACCTTATTGTGCGCGCCGAAAATCGATTTAAAACTTCGGCGCGCTTTCAAAATAATTAACGCACTTTTAATTATATTGCGCATAGCAAGCAAAGCCACACGAAATTGCGTCCTAAATTATTGCTTAATGACGACGCGCGCGCATGGGGTAAAGTTGTTATCGTTGTTATCTCCTGCGGGATGAATTTTATTTCGCATCTCGAGATGATTTTCGTGTTTTCGACAGCTCGCCGCGAACCGAGCATGCCTACAGGTAATAAATTCGAGGAAGCTGATTGCTAATTTCAAAACTAATCCGTGCGTTAAATTATAATGATGAGAATTTTGACGTCCTCGAGCGCCCCCTTGAACCGATGCGCTCCGTGCTCACCACCCACGTATGACTTGCAGGGCGCAGTGTGAATGTATGGTTATTTCACTAGTTTTATTTAGGCAACAAACGGAATTAATTACTTTGTTGTTTCAATTGGAGAATGTATAGTTTTGAAGTGATTCTGACTAGATATGTTTGCGTATAAATTTCCCCATTTAATAACTTGACGACACACTAACTTCCGGGCGAATAACATCCGCACTTTCGTGTATCAAATAGATTTGTTTGCCTGACCTAGCATTATGCGTCATCAAAATGTCCTCTCCGACAGTTTCATACCTTTGTTTGCGCCGGTTATTTTAAGGCATGTCTGGTCTAGTAACGCATAATTTAATTTGGCGTAATTTAATGGACGCCCTGTAAGCACGCAAGAACAAATTCAATTAAGGCGGGATTGCCATGAAGAACTTTAAGACTTTCAAAGCTTCGGGTTGATTATGTCTCCTAGTCAAACACGAAATTGAAGATTTTTTGAGCGTGACAAAGAAAATTAACCATTTCACTAATCAAGAAAAAGGTGGAAATGTGGGTAGAAACTATTTTTAACAAAGTCCCACCCAAGTCATGACCGATCTACCAAAATAATCCATAATTTTGCGGAGACAAGGTGTGGCCGGAAGCAAGAGGCTCAAATATGCGATTCATTAATATTCATTTTTATAATTTGTGTAATGGTACGTAAACGTAAACATTTCATACCGTCCCATGGTATTTTTGACGGTGGCAATTTCGGGCGACATCCTTAATTATTCGGAAAGTTCAAAAACTTGGAATCCCTTCTTATTCCGGGTCGGCTCCTTCTTCCCCTTTGCATCAAGCCCCAGCATGTAACGTTGTAACATGTTAGGCGCCATAAGCACAGCAAAATGGTAATTTGTCATTGTCGTGTTCGTTAAGTAAGCGACAGAATGGCGCGTCGTAGGCTCGCCGGCGATGCGTTCGCCTCTCGTGCACCAGACGCGAAATTAATAACGTTCAATGAAATTTAAATTCCTCGCGGTGCGTTCGTTTTATTTCGAAGGAAATTAGAAAAGACCTCGGCCGGAAATTTCACCTCTATCCGACGCTCGCACGCCCTCGCGAGTAATAGTCCACGGATCGCATCGGGCGCAAAACCGAAGGACATTAATCAAATCGGGGGGTCTCTAGGAGGAACGTCTGGAAGACAGCGGTGAGGTGTGGTGCTGTCGCGTCCTCCTGACGGCAACACGCAAAGCAGATACGCGAGACGCCACTACCGAAGAAGAACTATTGAAAAGTTTAAATAAATCCGCATAGAAATCGACCCGTGCAGCGTTCCTCCTGGGCGCTCGCCGCCCGAAAAAGGAGTAGAAGAAAAACGAGAACAAGAAGCGTAAGAAATGACGACTGGGCGAATGTCCTCCTCACCGGTTTCGTGTTAGATGGAGTCTTGGCTGACGTGAACTTGGTACGGATTTTAAGTAAGCTCGGGGCCGTGCGCTTCCTTCTTCGAGTGGCGAAAAATGAAGAGAAGCGTGGAAACGCAAACGGCGTGCGTGCTTGCGAATGTGGCCCATATAGATAACGAAGTGGGTTAGATAAACATCCAGGACGTGATGAGTAAGGTAAAGGTTGATTATCATAGTAGTGGGTACTCAATCTTGCATGTTTTTTGCTTCCGTATTCCTGCCCCGACTTATCTTTTAATCTTCAAGGTGTTTCTTTATTTAGCGATGCACATCGAGCCGATTTTGAGTGCTTCGATGGCTTATTATGTTCGCCGAGCTTTGGTGTGCGGCCGGCGGCGACCTCGCGCCGGGCGTCACGCAACGATACGTTTCGGCAATGGGTCAAAAGGTGGCACCACGTGGATATCATTAACACGACGCGAAGGTAATATCGAGTTTTTAGGTGTCAACCTGCTTTAATATAGAACTGTTACTGGTTGGGGCTAGACGCAATTAATAACAAAAGTTGAATGACTGACCGAGCGAATAAACCCCACACTTCAGCTAAACAAAAAAAATACCACCGTTGGTAAAGTAAAGTCAATAAAACGTTCCACGTCGATTACGACTAACGCTCTGCAATAGGTACAGGACCTACGAAAGTCCGCGTTTACATATTTGTGTTAGTCTCGAACACATTTGGAGCAATTCGGCGCTTGGAAATCGTTGAATAAACGAATGTGGAGACGCGGAAAACTGGAAACGTGGAAACGCGTAGCGCTGGCCAAATAAAATCGATTATTAACGTCTAATTCCAAAATCGATGCCGGACTATAAATAGATAACCATCGGGGCCACCGACGGCTATATCATGGCAAGAAAGACTAATATTCCATTCATTATTCAGCCGAGTGAAACTCTTCTTTGTGTCGGCTGATCGGCATGCCTTCAATTCAACTCAATTTCAACGTCATTCGAAGTTAATTGAAACGAAAAACTTGCAGTTTTCTAAAACAATAATCTTTTCGTTCGGAACCGAGGGTTAATTTTCAAAGAGTGTGAATCAGCGCGGCGGAAAACGAATTTCCTGTCTTGTTTTATTAATTCGCTAAATGTAAACACGACGGAAAGGCATTTATCTATATAAATCTTGCGCGTCCTGTTGGCCGTCGTCATAACTCCTACCTGGAAAAAGGAAGCGAGGAAAACTTCCGTTTCCTTATTAAGTTAAATGCGCGCCTTAATAATGATATAAGAAGAGGGTTCAAGACAGAAAAAATGCGATCAAGGGTTCGTAAAACTCGCATGCAGAATAAAATTGAAAAACGTTGCTTTCGAACAATCGCGCTGCCAATGCGTTCGTCTTCGCAGCGGGAAATTGTTCGAGACAACATTCGCACGAACGAACGAAACGCGAAATATGAAAATGGCTATCCTCTACGTATTACGTAACGTGGATTATCATAAATTCGAAGAAAAAGAAAGAGCGATGCATTCACTTCAGAGATTTAGGTTAGAAATTCTGAGAGAAATATTTAAAACGTATTTACACGCAAAGAAAGGAGCGAAATTTTTATATGTTCAATATTAAAAATATACAAAAAATGCGAACGGTTTTTCAAGTATACTTTGGAAGAGACGAAAAAGTTGGAAAAGAGCAGAAATTGTAGAAATTGAGAAAGAAAAAAAGTTTGGAAACATGCGCATTGCGCGTACCCACGAAACCGGGCTCCGCATATCGATTCTTTCTTTCTCTACACACAGAGAGAGGATCCTTCGGCATGGCAATGGCAATGGCATGGTATGACATCCAACGAGAGAGGAGCGAACGCCAAAGTCCCTCACACACGGGCAACAGTTTCGCAACTTCTCTCTCGTCACACTCCGCGAGCGCCTACATAACAATCACAAACTCATTCAGGATTAGTTGGTACATAATCTCAGTTTAACGGTTTTGCAGGGTGTATTAATATGAGAGGAATATCAGAGGAAAACGCTTCAAATTAAACTATTTTAGATACTGTTCGAACTACTTGCGCTCTACGACGTTCTAAAAGTAAGCTGTACGCAATTATAGCATAAAAATTAAGTATTAGTATTATATAGGTGTTCATTTCGATATATTAGTATTTTAGTTTATTTTCGTTTATTTGTGGACTATTAAAGAAAGTTAAAAGAGCATTACATTGCATTTCCGACCGGAATAAACAATTGACGGTTTATTTTAGCACATCTATAAATATTCCGTGTGAAATGTTTCTGGTATTCTAGGCCAAACGCACAATAAATTACGCTCAAATTGAACTGACATTAAATGATTTTACAGGAAGCAGCTAAAATCCCGTCGGCCCGACACTTCGGCCAGTATTAATACGCCCCAAACGCAATGACCATTTTTCATTTTCGTTTCGCATTTAACATTGCGTACGCGCGAATGCGCACGTGAGTGCTGGTGCACCCTTCAAAAGGGTTTAATGTGCGTTCAGTAAACCAAAATAGTGCATATTGGCGCGAACGGAAAATCTGTGCCGAGCGCGTCGACCAAAAGGCGCGCGTCGTTATGGCCGGATGAAATGTGTAACGTTCGGCACACATCCACCACGCAGTCAGCGCCGGAAAGGTATAACATACACGGCAAGCGTTTTTCCCGGTTATGCGTACTCGTTTTTCGTTGATTTCGCTTTGTGAGCTGGCTCCTCGGACGCCGGCCTTTGTTTGCCCACGTTTTCATCATAAGCTAGGGCAAGCACATGCTCCGGGCAGAACTTTCCAACGCGCCAAATTGCCAGCAATAGTGATCAAACCGAACGGTAACATTCTGTCAAACTGCAAAATTTCGAAAATCAATTTCTCGCAGAAACTGAACATCGGACACGCACGTCACGGCCAGAATCAATCATTTAAATTAATTTCTTTACGCGCTCGGGGGGCAATTTGTGTGCATACGGCAATTCACTTAATTAATCGCTTTAACTGGCCATTCATTAAAGACTAACTTGAATAAAACGTTAAATCGATTACGGCGAAAATACGCATGCGTTCATTCGCTCTCGTTTGAAGCTCGAACGCTAGCATTGTAAGGAATAAAAATTGAAAACTTCCACGGGTGTTCTGACTTTCACTAGAAAGCAATTTTAATCAACATCCCCAACAATTAATTTTGTTTTCGCATCTTCTTTTTTTTTCGTTCGTTTCGGCGCCCGGCGCCTGACGCCGCGTGCTCGTTGCTTATTATTATTTTTTCATTTTTAATTAAAAACGTCAGTTAAATGCGATAAACTCAGATTGCATAACATCTTAATACCCTATACATCGCAAACGGCGCGGACGTAAAAATTTTTCGCCCGCCACGCTCCACTTAAAATTATACGAAAAGGAGACGCAGCCGTCAACTGGGCCGAGTAATTTTCGTCCTAATTTATCCTCTCGCTGCTTCCGAAGCGAATATAACGTAACGAACGGCCAGCCCGAGCGCTGGCGCGCCCGGCCACATGGTATTTACCGAAGGACGGGCGGCGTCTAAGAAAGAAAAAACTTTCTGACATTAAAATAATAAGAATGCGAAAAAAATGAAAATGAAAACGTGGTTTATGCGTGGCGACCGGGAAACGCAGAATGAAAGAGTTTTGCAAAAGTCCCCGCGAAGCGTCGCAAAGAAAGACCGGCGACGGGCTTTAAATACTTAAACGATGAGTGAAAACCACAAAGAAATCTGGAACAAAACGGTGAATGGGACCGGTTAAGCTACGCGTGAACAAATCGGCAAACTCGCGACTTTTTCCATTATTAAACTCGTCTCCGCCAGCAAGAAACTAACCATTTGTATTGTGAATTATTCATTATAGCATTTTCGGTTTTGCTTTGTTTCTCATTACCGTTTCATGCTAATTAAACTTTAAAAGGCATTAAGCAAAATGTGTCCGGCGCATCGACAACGCTATTAAAGTGTGAATTCATTTTACATTAATAACAAAAATAATGTTTGAATTTATTATTTTCCTACCATAAATTCATTGTCTATTGTTACTAACTTTTTAAATTTATTGAGTATAGCCGGCGTCTGCACAATAATGTGTGGGCGAGGTTCATAATCCTAAAATTCAATTAATTTTTATTTTCCATGAATCATACTGTACGTAAAAGACAAATATGTTCTTAGTACCATTACTTTCACACCATTATTCAACGCCCTCGTTTGCTCAAGCGTGCTTCCAGAGATGATCAGCTTCGTCATTGTTTTCGAGAATTCTGCGAGGCCAATGCGCATCGGAATTTCCTAGAATTTAAAATCAGCCGCCCAACGCGTTACGCCACTTTGCTAATTGCCTCCAATATACATTTCGCCATTCCTGGTAATTCGCACAGCTGAACGCGGCCACTTCCAATGATAATCAATTTGGAATGGAAGAAAAAAATTAGCGCCTGGATTTGAAGCGTCTGACTGGGCCACCATTTGCTTTCGTCGCTCGGAAATTATATTTTTATTATTTGTGGAAATTTTTCGTCGAAAACGATTGCGCCAAATCTGTCTATTTGTAAGGGAATTTCGACCGGCGCGTGGAATTCGAGGAATGGCGCAATTGGGCAAACGTGTCCCGATCGCCCACGCACGTCGACCAGCTCCCACCAGGATTTTGAGTGGTTCGGGTAATTTACTCGCCGCTTGCGTCCGTTCGATTCCACGCTTATTGATAATTTATTTCTCCGTTTACCCGGTTGACGTCATACACATCACGCGTCGACATTTCGCTATAGGTCGACCAATTATTCAAAAATAGTAATGTAAACACTCGCCAAACGATGAATTTAATTTTTCAAATTTGACCGAATTACTTCGACCACTATTTTCGCGGTGCATTGAAAATGGTTGTCAGTTTCCTGTTTACAGGAAAATCAATTAACAAAGGCGCCGCCATGTTGTGTCATTGTATGCACACGCGACAAATTAAACGCATACCTATTACGTAATTATCTGTACAATTCGTACAGTACTGTGAAAAATCGCGAGAACGAGCGTGATTAAATATTAACGCATTTTTAATTTGGTATTGTTATAAATTTGTTATTATTATATGAACACCTCGTTAATATTCAACATTTAGGCACACAAAAAAAGACAAACAAAACAGCACGAAATCAAAACGGACCAATCAATAGCGTGGTGTCTGTAACAAAAATAACATGTAATACACAGTGCATAAATCATCATTTATCGATTAAATTAAATCAGCAAACATCAACAGCAGCAACAACGAACGCTCAACGCCATAAAATATACTGCAAACGAACGCTTACACTGACAATGAGACAAATTGCCAATATATTACGAAACATTAATGCAGAAAGCGGGATACGGCACAAAATACCACATTAAAACAACATTTATAGCAGCGTTATGTTTCAATAAAGCAATGTGCGCGTTGTGCGCCCATACCTCCATATGACCGATTGTTCCGCCGACCTAGCCTTTGTGATAAGTAAAGTTTTCTCCCCGTTTCTGTATAAATAGAAGAAGAAAGATATGGTTAGTAAACACACAAGAAATAGACGCCATCGGCTGACTGAGCCAAGCGAAGAGAGTGAATTAAGTAATCGTGGGAGGACAAGTCGCTTGGCTTATTAAAGGGGTGTAAATAATTGAGGGAATGTTTGTGAGCGGTGTGCGTGTGTACGTTTTTGAGTTTAAAGGAATTTAGCAGCATAATTCCTGTGGCGCCGCCGGTTCCGACGAACCGCTTTGAAGTGGAGCAAAGCCGTGGGGCATCCTGGACGTGTTTACAACAAAATGACGGGGGCGTGATGAAGGCTGCGTACATGTCGGCGACAAGTACAACCCACGTTCATTAGCCGTCGTCTCCTAAAGATGACAAATTGTCAGATAATTATGTATACTTAACGCACTCCTACAATCGTTGCGTTGAAGTACAATATTTGAGTATCCTGATGCCTATATTTATGTATTGTTATATTGACAATACGAGCGGAGCTCTTGTAGGTGGCGCTATAGTCGTGTCGAGTCGTAAATTTGCCACGCCGCAACGCGCTTCTATCGCTTTTTATTTAAAGAGTGAAGGCGCAAAGAGAGTGTAAAACGAAACTGTCGAACGTCAGATCCGGGACAAAAACGCGAAGTGCGCGAGAATATGGAACGACGTGTGACATGACATGATCAACGGAATCAAGCAGGCTTGCGCCGGAACGCGCCGCTATGACACAATGGTAACAATGGCGACGGAACGAGAACGGCGCGAAACGACGACACGTCGGGGAACGAATGAGTCGTAAACGTTACAATGAGGTTGTAAAATATCGGATATAGGTAAGTCGTTCGGCGAGGAGTTGAGGAAGCCATGATTTCAACCTTCCCTGCGAGGATAATTACTTCTGAGGGTAATTTTACCCAAAAATGAGTTAAAAACAAGCGTGAAAATATGTCGTTTCGCATATTCAAACTTGCATCGCTAGATGTCAGATATACCGACTGTGGTGTGATAATAGGTGCGGCGTTTACTTGATTTAACCTAACCTGAAATTATAGGTCTCTGCGTTACCACAGGTGCAGAGCGTTATTAAACATGTACGAGGTGATTTCGTTGGTGAGCGTTGCGGCGCAGAAGATATGCCTCGGCGTGAGTGTAATGAGTGCTACTGCGAAACATCCCGATGTCGACATCCACCACCGAGCGCGATGTAAGAGTCTCGGCTGCGGCGACGAGGCGGAGCGACTGGGGCGCGAATAATGTTAGTTAGCTCATGTATGCGGAAAGTTTCCACTCTCCGCGTGTGCCATTGGAACACCCCCGGCGCCGAGCGCGCGCCACCCATCGCCATATAAATCGTCCTAATTGTGTGACTGATAACAACCTGACGAGCGCGCATGTGGGACATTTCTGCGTCACGTGATTCAATTAACGATCAGCGCGTTTTAATAGAGAGCGAAGCGTCGCATCTGCTCGATTGCCACCACCTACGGTTCGAACGCGATAAGCCTGCAATTGCGGAGGCGGCGCAATTTTCCACGTAATTCCAAAGTGCTCTGGGATGCATTTTAAAATTTCGCCGAAAATTGTTACGCAGCGCGCGTTGAAAGAGAAAGATTTCGGGTTACGGCCGGCCCAGCCGGTGGCGACCGGGCGAGCCGACCGAGTAGGACGTCGAAGGATAAGGCACGGAAAAACTGCCGAACGCTTTGCTCTCTTCGCCGCCGGCCAGATGCAAGTGTATGCGAGTCGCGGCCTTGATCGCTTATCGATCCCATGTAAACCTTACGTCACGGTTATACATGCTCGGGGAAGCGCATCAATCATAGTGATCTTCGCTCCAACCATCTACTATAGCAGCTATACACAGCCACACACCGGACGACTCAAGGCGGCGAAAATTATCCTAACGACTCGCCACAGATTTACTCGCACTTCGTTCCTGACACTGACACTTTTCACGGATATTCTCAATTAGTTTTGTTTCAATATGGCGACCAGCAGTCCCATCAACTGGATACATATTTAGCAGCGCATTCAAAAGATCCAATACGCACTTGCGAGAGCAATATTTAACGCTTCCATATGGATGAAGTTTCATTTGCGCTGTCGAGGAGTGTCATTTGAAGTGGAAGCGCATCAACATAATCTATTCTGGCTGCACTGCTCTTTTTTGCGCGGTCTCTGTTCTTTTGAAACTGTCGTCGCTTCGGCGCGCTTCGCTCCTCGTCACACATTTTCCCCTCGCGAATCAGCGGAAGTGTTTTCGGCAGCGCGCGCCGCCGATGTAAAGATTATCAAGCGGCGCTCGGATCTAAAGTGTCGACGTTCATTGCGAAGCCGCCGACGTCTAAATGGAATTATCGCACTGTAATGCTATTATGTTGATATACCTATACAGGCATCGAAAGTATTTAGGTATATAATGTTCAGATATCGCTCACTCGCGAGCGGCGCTTCGGAAGTTAACCTATAGCCCGCGGCGTCAAAGAACGAATGAGAAAAATGAAATTGCCTCTCAACAAGAACGCTTTTCCGCGACATGTATTTATTATTTTATAATTTCGCAAAAATTTTAATTGAAACACTCCCCAAGAGAATTTTATAAATTTCGACGCGAAAAACAGATTAAAAAGTCGACATTGTTTATGCCCGTCGGAAGAGGTGCGAATGCGTTTAATCTGCACGTCGCATTTCAAAGCTTATTACGCGCACGTTTTAAGCTATGCAAATCAACTTGGACTATAACAGAACTGCGGCCGCGGGCTTTCCCGCAGGCGCAAAAGCAATAAAACGACGAAAAATTCGCGCCGAACGGCTGGCGCGGCTAAAAGTTGGCGGGCGGTGCATGCGTGCGGTTGCGAGCGGGTCGCCTCGGATTTCGCTCTTTGATGGCAACTGTCCGACCATCCTCGGGATGATGGAGAGATGCGACCTATAAAAGTGGCGGCGGGCTTAGCTCCCGAACGCTCCCGACGCGAAATCTGCATGACGGAATAGACACCCGGTAGCGGAGCGGTTGAGAGAGGAGCGAAAGCGACCGAGCGTGCGGCGAGTAATGAATATCCATGCGGAGGGCAGCAACGCGAGTGGAATGGTGGCGGCGCCGGCGTCGTCGTGGATACACCTTGGGTTTATTGCCGACGTGTAAGGCAACGCCCTATAGGAAACCCAAACCTCCGGCGTCGAGCGACTGTTACATAAAATCGCGAGTGTCTAGGGAAAAAAGTTTCAGGTGACAAAAAAAACTAGTTCAAAACTAGTTTGAACTGAAAACAATGAAATATTTGTTTGTGACTTTTAATCTAATGGTTTAATAAATATGGAAGCAAAGTGAAACCGATTTCAATGGATCTAGAGTCCAAAAAGGTTGAGAGCATGTAGTTTGCTGATGAGGTTTAAAATGCCTGAAACGATATAAACTAATGGAAATAGTATTTTTTCAACTAGCGCATGAAGGAAGTCGTTTTGATGAACGAGTTGTAGGCGAGTGAAAAATAGGCACTTTTTGATGCACAAGTAGGAAAACAGTATTTGTTTACGACATTTAATCAATTGTTTTAATAGTTTTTAGAGAAAGAAAGATTTTTAGATGAAGATCCTATTGCATTATCTGAAACGTAGCAAACAAACAGAAAATAACGGAATATTTGTTTATTCGAACGTTTTAATAAATATGAAACCAGATGAATATGAAATTAATTGAGAGATTCAAATGGGGTTCCAAGTATGTAGTTAGAGCTGATGGCGAATTTTTCAATGAAGATTATAACGTCTTGTAAGATGTCACGTACATCGACATTCCGGTATCGCGCGCTCCGATATCCCCGATACCCCCACGCGATGGTATCGACAGCAGTCGGAATGGTTATCTGAAGGATACGCCATCGCGCGACGCGCGTACTCCGGCGAGTCGCGGAGTTCAGCGGCGTCGCCGGCTATGGAATTAGAGGCGGCGAAGGAGCGTACGTGTACGCGGGGGCGCGCGCGCGCGCGCGCCTGTGGAGAAATGTCATTTCCTACCGCCGGCATCCCTTCCTTAACTGGGTCGAATGTGAATCCAGCTGATCAATAGACTCGGGGTACGCTCTCGCGACGACGACGACGACGACACGGTCGCGGGCGGGCGGCGGCGTCCGAAACTCCTCCGAACTTTGCGCGTTTTGCACCTTCGCCCCCCGCGGCGCGAGCGCGTGTGCGTGTGCACAATGAAGGACGTCGCGCGCTCGGAAAGGATTTAAACGAGGAACGCGCCGAGCAAATAAGAAACAAACGAAGACGCAGCGGCGGCGTGTCAGAGAGGAAGAGTGCGAGCACTAACGGCGCGACGCGAGCCTAACGTTACACCGGGAGCGCGACACCGGAGACGCGAACCCGACACAGGGGACGCAGAGCGCTTGAATGTTACCTCAGGAATAGGAATCGAGCGCGCCGCCAAAACGCCTACAGGATGTCCTCTATCCGCCGGCATCTTTTAAAAATCGCGATTTTCAGCGCGATCTTGAATATAAACGCGGCGCGGCGTTGCATTTGGTGCCGATCTCGAACATCGCGATATATTATGCGCGTGCTGGTAATGCTAATGCACGAAGGAAAGTCGCGTCGGGCGTACAATGACAAGGCTTCAGTGAATTATGCCCTTTTTTCCACCACTCGGCGCGCTTCGGGCGCGGATGACACGAGCAGCCAGCCATTGTTGAATTACGCTTCGTTACATACACACGAGACGACGCGCGCGCACACTCTCAGGGCACGATGGGCGGATGGTACGCTTGTACTTTTGCAAACACACAATTCAGCGCCGTCACCGGCGCCGCCGCCAGCCCGAGGGTCCCACGAGCGCGCTCGGTGAAGGTCTTGCTCTATGCGGGGCGCACATGTCCATTCATACATGTGCGCACACCGTATCGCGCTGATATATGAAAATGTCAGCCGGCGCATGCAGAAAGGCGCTCTATCGGCGCAAACACCGCCGCACTTCCGGTCCTTAAACATTACACTTCGCGATAGGACGGACTGAAACTTTCGGAACATAATTTACGCTGAACGCCTCCACGCAACGCAAGTAATTATTATTAATTTTTGCACTTCCAAACATTTCCCTAATTTGGGTGATTATAATTGGCACCTGTTCAGATATCGAATATTACAAATTCGATTAGCGAAACTTCAGATCTTGTACGCGTTTGCTGTGCTCGAAGGGGAAACACAGAAAGGCGACGTCGAAGGCAACAGAGACTAAAATTTCATTTCCGTTTCAATTGCTCCACTCAGTTGGTAACAGGATGCCAAGCTGTTAGCGACGTAAGTAAGCAGTTTTGCAATGGTTACACTCGCTGAGTGTGGCGGTTTGCTCATAATGTTTTAAACAAATAATTAGGTTAATTTTGCAGAAAATTCATTTTTGCTCTTAGATTGTTACGAAGTGAATATCCAGTAACAAAAGTAATAAAGATAAATAATAAGAACTAAATGGAGGAATAAGTGTTTTCTAAATTACTTCCCGCAATTCATGGAATTCTCGGAAGGAACTCGCAACTGCGCTTCCGAGAGTTAAAACTCGGTGCGGGATTCTCATAACCGCGTGCTGATTATTTCCCACCTCACATATCATGCGCTGGCAATTGCTTTTTGCCTTCCAGAAAGTGCGTCCCCCGTTATAAAAGAAAGCGTCGCGATGGCCGTATCATAACGTCGCTCTGCATTAAAAAAAATATTAAATCACGTCAGCATCGCCGCCTTCGTCACAGTCCGCCCTTTTTCCATTTCCATTTCCACTTTCTCCGCATTTCTTTCCCATCGAATATATTAAATTTATGTTCTTGTTGTTGTCCGCTCCACACGAAAACCTCCGCCGCAGATTCGGGTGTATACAGAGTAGTTTGCGCTTCGAGGGCACTTCGATACCTGCCTTCTTGCGCAAAATTTTTGCGGAAACATTGTGTATAAAATGAACGCGAATGGTACCAGGAAAGAACTTTTTACAGTCCGCGCAATCCTGGTTTTATCAATGTCTAGGCATCGATATATTTGTATATATTCTTATTTTTATTTTCCGCTTCCCGGGTACCTGTTTCCGTCGGGCGGAAAGGCTCTATAAATATTACCAGAATTTCCTTTCTGCTTGAAACTAAAGGGCAGAGTGTTTGTAAACAAATATCATTAGTGACTATTGACATTCAAAGTGTAGTGTGAAGTACTCTCGAGATCTTGGGAAGGTTGATAGTCGGAGTTTATGGAAAAACTAATGCGTACAAAGACGGGAACCGTATTGATTGTATCGTATTGTCCGGCCACGTCTTTTTAGTTTCTTTCGCCCCCGAGTCTATTCGAAGATGTTTTGTTGCAGATAAAGGGATTGGACCAAGAAAAATGTATCAAAAAGGAAGCTCAACGCAAGATATTCAACACGGACGATAGCAATCCTGAGATTTACGTTGTGCTAGCTTTCGGGATTGTTGCAGAAAAAAAAATGGAGATCGTGATGTTTACCAAATAAACTGCCACTAGCAATTTATTTAATCACACGTTATATTTAATATTCGAATCGCAAAATGGAATAAAATCCGGACATAAATTGTAAATGCCTGTAATGATTTCTGAACCGAGCAATGTTTATTTTATTTCATAATCGCCAGCAACCGAGGGGGTATAAAAGGAGCGAAACATAAACCATAAAACTTTTCAAATTACACATGAGCGTCGGGTATTCGGCACAGCGCTGCCCACTTCCCGCATTAAAAATACTTTCCAGAACAAAACCCAAACGCATATTTATCATCATCGAGAATATATTTATTATGTCCCAAAGCCACACCGCGCGTATAACTGTTACGACTGGTGCGCCCTCCCCTTTCAACCCTATCGTTTTGGAGCCGCACATCGCTCGAGCGGAATTTCCACCAGATTCCAGCTTTGTTTCAAAAACGAGCAAATACAACGAGTGTTGAAGTGCACGGAAGGCATGTTCGGCGATAATAAATTTAGTGCGCATTTTCAGGTGGCCGCGAAGCGCCGCAAATAAATGTGGGATTTCATATTTCTGCGATTCGCATTCCATCTGCTATGAATTGCGTTGCGTTGATCGTGTTTTTGCACGGCGCCGAGATTGAAGCATATGCGACACCCACGTTTCCAATCCGGATGAAAATACGCAAGCAGTGCGCCGATTCTGTGCAATGGTCGTCGGTCGAATGGTTTAGAAAACAAGCATGCCATCAATGGCAAAAACTGGGATGAGGCGAGAGCATCCGTGCGCGGTGTGCGGCCATGGATGATAATTTGAAGTAATGCCTATCCCCTAACATTTGGCTTGCGTACCTTAAATGTGAATATACATCGGTTTATGGTACATTTAGATATAAAATACTTATTCTGAAATTTATTTCCGATGAAACTATTTTTGATTGAATTCAAGATCGAGCATTCTCGAGAACTTGTAGTACCGCGAATGCTTCAGCTTATGGTGGTGTATTTCGACAAAGCCTTAAGGTATGCTGTAGTGAGGAAAATCGAAGATGCCCGAAGAACGGGCATCATCTCCTCATTGTTCATCTATCGTACACGATAGATTTTGCGAGTGGAAGCATCTGCCCAGTTTGCTGAACATAAACGTATTTGCATCCTGTTCCCAGTTAATTAAATGTTCAGAAGCGCATTAATGCCTCCACGTCCACGTCGACGTCGTCTAACTGCATAACGCGGTCAGTGTCTGGAGTGTTCGAATGCCAGAAAGACACGTGCCAGTCATCAGGAATTCACTCACTGCTCTGTTGTACGTAGTGTAACGAGCATACCGATGCATACCATGGACCAGCGCTATCAATCTAATACGATTAAAATACAGGGCGACCGGAGACTGGGAGCCTGATGATGCGGAACGATGATAATGGGGCTTTCTGGGATGGTCCAAAGGCGCACATAAAAATAATAACTGCATTCACGATAATGCCTTCTACACCCAACATAACGTAGTTCTTACGCCAACGATATAAATTCTGTAAAATGTTCTCGAATGACCGAGCATGAATTATAGCATCAAATATCAGTCAGTAGGACGAGAGGAACTTCTATTCCTTAGTTATGCCCCGGCGTGTTTCTGTGCCTTCAGGCGTGGGCCACGTGAATAAGCGCCAGCTCGTCCTCCCTCATTTCTGTCTATATTGATGTCTAATCCAGCGCCTCACCTCACAATCACCCCGCTTAAGACAGTCAAGACAGCGCGACTAGATAAGGGCCGTAACACTAACGATGTTAATCATGTAGACGCCCGCGCGTGTATTGAAGAAAACGTCGACTCATTTGCCGATGTTCGCTTTGCTCGCCCGTTCATCTTTCGCACGCTCGCTCATCCGTTCGGCTGGTATTTGCCATTCTTTCACATCATCGAACATCGACCGGCGCCTCAATTTCGCGTGGATCCTTCAGCCGAGTGGCTTTACTTTCAATCTCCAAATCGCTGCGCTCAAATATCAAATAATTATCCGGTATTAATTTATGCTCCTCGCTTCGCGCGCTCCTGCCGCTTCAACAAGTATAAATAAGTGGAGCATAATTTAAAATTTACCCTGCGAAATTAATGAGAAAGTCGTTTATCGATTGAATTTAAATCGGCGGAAACGTCGTGAGCAATTGGCGAAAGCGCCAGGAGCCCTGGCAGCTCAGGGAAAAATAAAATCTGGTTTGTGACTTTTATGTACAAGCGCATAAACGTCAGCTGGCAGTTATGGAAAAAAAATATTGGAATGGGCACTAGTCAATTGAATAAAGCGAAAACGATTCGATATTGTTCGGAATACATGGTGCGTTAAGGTTTTACGATCCTGCTACTATCGGTTGATTTTTCCACCAAATGTTGCAAAGGAAATAACACGAAAAATAATAAAATCACATGTCAGTTAGAAAATACAAGAATCACAAATTATAATTCTTAGAAGTTTGAAATATGGGCGCGGTTAAAAAGAGCTGTTTGTTTTTTAATCTAACAAATTTTAAACAATCGCGCACTAAATCAATCTTCCTAAAGACTCGTTCACTCTGGCATAAAGATTCCAGCCTGTTTATATACATTTTCGCTTGTTTGGACAAATTATTTCCAACGACCCATGCGGAACAGGCTACGTCGACGTCGAGCACCCGCTGCAATCAACAACGTACTGACAAAAAACGACAAACAAAAGAAAACAGAAGATCTCTCTCGTTTGGGAAAAGATTAAAAATAACTTAAATAATTCAATTATTTCGTCTTCAAACAATCCCAACTAAGATTTCAAGCATGACTCAAACATTTTGCATAGTTGAAACCAAAAGTACGTAAAAACTGTTAGAAACGATTCGAAAAATATGTCTTTGATCTTTTTACCACTGCCAGTATAACGCGCCAAGCACAAAAACATCAAGGTGTAATTGATGAATATTTACTGTCCCCCAAAGCCTCTAATCTCCGAACGCGAACGAACGGCAAATGCATTGTCGGTGTTAATAGAAGAGTCTAACACAGATAAAAACCTAAGGGCGCAGTTTTTACGCGCAACGATAAAATTTCATTTGTCATCCGATGTTTTGTACATCTTTTACTTAATTTATGCCCGTTTAAAGATTTGCGAAAAAAATATCTTCCAAAAGATAAATTTTTATTTGATCTCCACGATGTTGTTTACTACGAGCAGGCATTTCTCACGAAAACATTTACGGTCAAGTGAAGACAATGGAAAGGATGACGCGCCCTTGCAAGAACAACTCTTGTGGGAATTAGGTACAAAGGATGGGAGAATGGGAGGATTGGTTAGGGTCGAAAAGGGTTGAAACGTACAGCCTACATTCCCCAGAACGCTAACAATCCCGCAAGCGTCTTATCCCAGAAGAACTTTTATCGAGATCAGATTTCAACTCTCCTTGGAATGTATCAATGACAAATACCAATTTGAAATTTTCGAGTTATAAGGCTATACAAATAAAAAAAGCTGATTATTGTTATTCGACGTGCAATTCGCGATCAGCTGACCGCCGCGGCGTCCGTTTAAGTTTAATAAAAATTTGTCGGCACACCGCATCACTTATCGGGTCGGGTGGCTATCATGGCGAATTTATAACCGGTGCAGTTTTCAAACTGAAGATAGAGCTGATTGTGACTGACGTTAACACTTATCTCATTAGACACCGCTCGTCGGTCACGCGCATGTTAACACTCAATAACGCTCTATTAGTTGGGCTAACATGATGTAAACACGGTTAATTTAAGCTCGAACAATGCTGTACAAACTAGGCGGTTTTGAATAATTTAAACGATTAATAGCGGCAGGCTTTAGGTGAGTTTACGCCGAGCGGCAGGTAAGCCAGAGGGAAAGTTATGACTTTCAGCTAAGAAACTGATATTATGAGTCAACACGGTAGAATTAACTTGGGACGTAGTCAATATGGCGCGCATTGTTTGTCGAGGATAATTAGTGAAAAGATAAATAGCAAGAATTAAGTTCTTATACAGCCTACTTTACCACAACCACAAGTAACGAAAAGAAACTATTTTTCTAATTCTAATCTAATTATTTAATATAAAATGACAAAGAACTTTGTAATCCTCGTCCCCGGTGAGCCCAATTATCTCGCCGTAATTCATTTTTACCTTGGGTCGACTTTTCGGCTCTGGTGGGCTGAATATTTAATGAAAAAAAAAGAGGAAAGAAAGAACAATAGACACAGTTTCATGCTGACCCGCAAAATGGTAATATCCATGACTAATGTCCACACATTATGCTTTACTTTAATATACCTAACCTTAGATGAGCGACCGGGTCACGAAAGCACACGCGAAACGGCGCGTTGAAAATGGTGCATGTCGGCCGGCCATTTTGTTGCGTATTCCGCCACCTCGGGCATCGGCGCTGCCAAATCTAATAATAACAATTCGCGAAATTTCCTCCCGAAATTTATGACTATCTGTCGGGCGGTGTGTAATTTGTGGGGTGGCGCTTTGATTTTCGCGTCGTGTTTTATTCGCCGCCGGCGAAAGTGAATAGCGAAGTCTGGCGTGCCTTGAACGCCGGCGAAAACGCAATAAATAGAAGCGTTTTACGCCGCCTTTTAGCGGTCTTTCATTCGCGCAAAATCGCCGAATAAAAGCAACCCCTGGGCAACAATATAAACACTAAGAGGAATAAAAGAAAGAATGGAAGTGTGAGAGGAGAACAAAAGTGAAAATGGCGTGCACGCAAATTTTTGCGGGTTGCAAAAAGTCCTTCATGTTTTCGGGTGCTTACTCAAAACGAGCAGATTTAATGTCTCAAAGTCTGAAGGTTAATTTTTTTCACCTGTTGTGTTACGAGCATGGCCAAAAATGGTAAATTTTAATCGTCAAACGCTCACTTTGCAGGAGCCTTTCTCATTGTCAGTCAGTATAAGTAATTCAAATCAAATAGCTTAATAATCGTAAACGGATATAAGGGCGAATTCCCTGATTAATCGTCGCCTCCCTTTCGATGGTTCGTCATTGTAACTCATTAAATAGGCCAACTATAATGCTACAAACGGCATAACTGTTCATTTATAGGTAGCGCCAACACGTCAGCGCTGAATTAAGTCTCCGCATGGCATAAATATGTGATGGAATACAGAAAGGGCGATTGTGTGTTTGCGATCTGTAACGGTGGAAACAATATAGTCGAAACATTTAACGGCATGATTAATTAAAGCGATTCGTCTGTGATTGTCTGCCATTTGATACACCGCCATCTCATATGAGTACATTTCACCAGGTTTACTGCTCTGACAATTATTGAGCTTTATTACAGAACAATTACGTTTATTCCTGCATAAATTTAGTTATTTGTTGAATTATGACTTTTAAGTCGTTAATATGATCGGAAACCCAAAATCCTTCGTTTAAAGTGGTGCTAAATATTGATGTCCGATGTTTTCGCCATCGGTCAAAAAGTATCGGTGTTTACAAAAAACATCGGTGAGTCAACATTGATGTTTACTCACAATCAGTAACACACACAATCGGATTTGCGTATGGAGGGAGGCAGACAAAGATGAGAAGGCTTAAGGATCCATAACCTAACTATAACCATATCCTAACTATATAATATATGAATGATATATTATATTATTATCAAATGATATTATATACTCTCTAATAACGCTTTGCTACAGTTCTACAAAATATCGATGTTTAGGACTGGAACATCGAGTCGAGACGGTTCCCAAAAAACATCGGAACGCGATCGATTTTTTACTAAAATATCCGTGTTTTCAAAGCATCGATGATGATGTCCCACCACTAGTTTAAACCCATCATTCAATAACTTCAATTACACCCATTATATGACGTTTGGTTCAGAAATTAGTAAAACTAAATAAAATCATTGAGTTCAATATGTTTTAATATCTCATCATATTTGTATGCTATTCACAGATTCATTGTGAAAGCATAATGCATTCAGATATGTTAAGCTTGGCATTATTAAGCATTCCGCAGTTCGCGCGACTTCCGACCGTGGTTTAATCCATTAAATTCTCAACAGCTCGCTGTACGCGATTAGTCCGCAGAATATGCACAATGATTAGGATATACTCGATTTCGGGAGCATTAACAGTACAACAAATGGTCAGCAGAATGAGAAATGTGTCCATTGCGCACATTTGGAATTGCGATATTAACGCGTGCAGGATTTTGTGACTTTATAATACATCCATTAATCAAATAGTATGTAAAGTTATTCGCGAATAATTTAACATTACCCCCAATTATCAATAAAAATAATCGCGAATGTTGAATAAACTGACAAGTTGAAAAATCTACCTCAAGTACCTACATTCATGTAAAGAGATGTGGCATTAAATCATCCTGAAACACACTGAGCAAACACGAAGTTCACTCTGCTTCCAGGAAAAATTGAATGGCTTTAAGTTTGAACACCTCATCCAGTTAAATTACGCCGTGCGTGTAAGCTAAAGGCAAATTCATAACACCCGTAGTTGACATTATTTGTAAATTAAAAAAAAAGTTTGAATATATTTCGATATATTGTAAAATTGATTATCGATAAAAAAAATGTTTCCTCAGTACAGCTGTACTACTAAGGTTGGGAGTTTGACCAACGTCTAACATCAAACCACGTGATACATGCATAAGTAATGACTACACTTCAGTCGATATCAGATGCATGTGGGTCGTTCGATTGTTCGCTTTGCAGTGTCACTGGTCACTGCCCGAGTCAGTAGCAGTTGTCTAGCAAACCGGAAAATATAGTATTCAATGCCCTGATAAATCAATAATTCCAATTTTCAACCAAAACCAAAGCCACGGTAGTTATACCCATGATATACATAACGATATGTCTATAATAAAGTTAATACACATTCGCTATTTATAATTTTAATAATGCCTGCCCACACGAATAAAATTTAATTAATTTCAGTTCCGGGCAAGATTGCGTGCCCAACGAGCTTCAATTATTTTTCTCTCCGTACAAGTACGCCATTTGCGTGCATCAACCGTCGACTCGAGGATAATAAAAATTTATTTTAACCGCTGCATGCAGCTAGCCAGTGGCTGTCCTCTCGTCATACAGGCTTTACGATTAGAGGATCAGGTAAAATTGCGCAAATTAAAACGTTTTAATTGCATCTCTTTGTTCTCGCATGGTCTGCAATCGCGTCTGGCGACCTTGCAAGTGCAAACCAAGCGAAATACAATTCTTGTTAATTCGCAGATAGTTTGCGCCTAAAAATAAACCGCACGAGTACTCTGCGCAACATTTGTAGTCATATATCGACTGGAATTTGCATTGCATATCAAGTTGGGCGCGCGGCTCGGTGGAAAAAGCGAGACGAGAGTGCAAAGTGAATATAAATGATAACACTAAAAATACACCCACTGCAGAGAGGGTTGGCTGGCAATCGATTGTCTGCCAAGTCGTGTGTGCTCTCAAGCTCTGCACAATGTGCACATATGCATTAGGCATTTACATACTTGTACATGCGCGCGTGTCTTCAGATTCCTAAGGTAGATACTAAACAATAAGTATGAGATACGCTGATAGATAAGGCAACTAAAAATAATCCAGAGTTTCGCAGAAATATCGGTCCAGAGTGTTTTGTTTCATCTATTAGTAGAGATCGATTTATAGGCGATAGTATTTCAAGGCAGTGAGTCAGGTAGCCAGTATCTTTGTTTCCGGAGGATTGGTAAACACGAATTGCGAGTGGATTGCTCTCGCAAACGCTTCTATTTCCAATTGCTTGCACAACGCTATTCATAGCCATCATCGTTGAAGCATGATGCAGACAAAAGCTACGAGTACGTTTCACAATGCATTTTGGTGCATGTCACATCGAAAGCACTGATGGGTATCAAAACATTGCAAGTTTTGAAGAAATTGCATAGTTAGCGACGTCCATTTCCTCGAATTGATTGATTCACAAATTCCATTGAAAATCATTGGTTCTGCCTAATTATTATTTTACTTCGCATAAATAGTCGCTATTTAATCATTACCCACGGAAGAATGACATTATAAATAACTGTATTATGCCAAGAAAGAAAACAAAGGACTAATCGAAACGAAACTCGCCCGATGAAACCGGCAATATATAGGTATATATATTTTTATATATTATTGAAGGATGAAGATCTGACTCGAAGGAAATTTGATCGAAACCGTTTCGTAGACCAAGGCGAGCACGACGTATTGCACGAACAGAATGAACTGCGGGCGTGTCTGCCCCCTCACAGTCAAATAGATAGATTTAATCCAATATTCTGCTGAAGCACCACAAAATAACGATAACCTGAATATTTTACCATAGCCAATAACCCACTTAAATTCGAGCATGTGTAACAAATCCAACGGCCTCAAAGCAAAGTAGATCGAACATACCGAGCGCCTCGGACGCCTCCATATCGCATGCAAAGGAAATCTGGATTGTCTTGATTCCGAATCGATTTCGAGCAAGGATTAGTGCACGTAGCATATCTGGGTGCTGTTGAAATTTCGGTCACTTGGTAGTAATTTAATACATTTGGACCGAATCAGTAGCACATGTTTGAGGACATTCCGACGACACCGGGTCAGCGTTACAGGATCCAAGTGGCACACCACGACACATTGGAAGTATGGCGGCGAAGCTGGACCCGAAATATGTAACCCTCATTCGACGTGATTGCCTCGTACACGCTCTCGAAGCGCACACAACGTGTCCGCCACTCATTTCAAGCGAGCACAATAAATAACGACACAAGGATAACACAAACCACTCCTACCGCAACCGTCTTCCATTACATGGCGCCTGTCGGATGCGGTGTTTATGTAAAGTGTCGAATGTAAAGTACGTCAAAAGCCGGAAGGCACAGAACCGTACGTAACGAGATCTTGAAAGAATGCAAATGTCGAGGGAAGCGATGGGAGCTCAAATGGAATACAAATGGAAAGCAATTTCGATGGAATTTGTTTTGTGAATGCTTTGCAATTATTTCCAAGCCCGCTTTTGTTTAACATCACTATTTAACCGAGGGTGAGTATTATGCAAGCTAATTCTGACCCGTTTCGCCACGCGTGTGAATAATGACGTCAACCGTAACAATTTCCGGTTTTTATTTTCGTCCTGGCAGAGATAATCTTTGAAAACGCAAGCTCGGACGGCGCGAGGGTTTAATTAGTAGAAGATAAAGCAAAGAATTGTTAGTTTGGCCCTGACACACAATTTTATCGAATTTTCAGTGTTCCGAGTGTCAGGGTGTCCCGTTTCTCGTTGATTGTCGCCGCAATGATATTTTTAGTAACATTCTAAAGTCGTTAGGCTAAGTGTTCACGTGCCAAGTCGTAATTTTCAACTCTGCAGCCGTGGTGCGTCGCGGAATTTGTCAGCGTTTGCAAATTTACGACGGGAATTCTTTGCAAAGCACGTAAATTAAAATGCTTCGCTGGAAAATATTTATGGGGATGGTTTTTAGATGCGTGTCTATGAAATAGTAAAAAGATGAATAATTCCGAAAGGATAAATGGCCGAGAGATACGTTAGGAACTTGTATTGTGTGGATTTCCATTAGGAGCCAGCTTGGACACGAGCTGCTGGTGACAGTAATGCTCAATGAATCAAAATCCGCACGTCGTAGAAATGCACAGCATGCCAAACGCGCATAGATCACGACACATTGCATTTACATACCGCCACTAGTAGGTTCCTAGTCAAAATGGTTATGTAATTTGTATACTCTGTGTTTGCAGTGTTTGCGCTACTCCGCCAGGAGGGTGTATGGTATATTTAATCTGTGCTTCTGAGACGATCAAAATCATAGACTAATTCAAATGTCTATTCGTTTGAGTGATAGAAATTTAAAGGTAAAAAATTAAAATAGAAAAAATATAAGGAAGATGTATCCAGAAAGGACTACAAGGGAGTTCTAGTGGCGGTTATGTAACATCGGTCCGCGAGGAGAGGAAACGGCACCGATTGTTACACGGTCTGCAGGTCCTCTCGGTAGGGAGCCAACTAGTAAACTGTTCCGTCCAAATTCATTGCCTACGATTATCCGCTAATATTGTGCGTTTTTCGTGTTAAATTAATGATGTCGGATACACATGTCTGGATTGCATGTGATGTTTACGCTGGTTTTTTTGTTCGCGGTTATGAACGTCGCGCAGACCCAGCAAGTGCCACACGCGTGTCCAATCACGTTTCCTGACAATCCTTGCCGAAACCCGTCATTTTCCTTCAAGTATTATTATTCGAAATGCTTTCAGCGCAATGCGATGCCATACCGACGTTGAGTTTGTATTGTAGCTTGTTTTCGATAGCGTTTTGAGGTTTGTGGAGGGGCAAATGAGAGAACGACTTACTGATTGTGGAAGTGTTGTACATATCCACCGGGTCCTGATACCCGGCGATGGAGGCTCCTGACAGACATAGGTCTGGGCTCACTAGCATCGCCCCGCAGTCACCCTTTTCTCACTCCCGGACATAACGCGGGGGTTCTTGTTGCGACCCCGTTGCGCCGCTGACTGACTGTCGAGACCTACGGCGAGTCCACGAGGCCCGCGCATGCTTCGAGCTTCTTCCTCGCCTAAATTGTTCTCGCGCGATCTGCCCGCCGCACGCGTGCGGGCGAGCAGGCAGGACGACCCGACTGCGACTCTGCCAGACTCACAGTTCGATGATACCATAGAAACCAATCGGATATTCCAAACCACAATCCTTAAAAAAATCGTCTAACCAATCGAAAAACAATGTAATCAAGTTAACTTCGAGTTAAGCCTTAATTAAAAACGCAAGCACGTAACCCTTGTTGTTTTATTAAATGCTATTGCAGCCGAGTATGACTGATTTGAATATCTACTCAGCTAATTTGAGTTTCGCGTGCGCGAGGCGCCATGTGATGCGTGTCGATCGCAAATCAACTTCGCGAAACAACTTGATTGGCATGTTAGCAAACTAAACAGAAGCAGAGGAATCCTAACTCCGCCAAATCACATCTCAAAGTTAACAAGTCGAGGGCGCCCAATGTAGTCTGGCAGTGTCAGATAAGCATCTGCAGAGATTTAAATATATTCTAATCAATCAAGTTAGAGCACTCAATCAGAAAACAAATAACTTATCACTGACAAAGAGTGTAATAAACTCAAATGCATGTTTCGTATAATGTTATATTCAATTATCATATCATCATTGAATGCACTTTTGCTTTTGGCACAAGATGGTGCAACACATCTTTACAATCAACGTCGTTCTCATACAATTTGTTAGTAATCTATGTGTGTACCATGTGGATAATAAATTATTTTCTAAAGTTTAACATCAAATATTTCTATGTATAATGTATTTAAGAAGTATAGTAATTTGTTACTTATTTTATGACGTGAGAGTCATAACTTCATTGTTAGTTTAAGATCAGATTGTAATGTGAGAAACTTGCTCTTACAGAACACCAGTCTGCTATCAGTCACTATGTTAGGTCAGTAACAACGCAAGTATAGAAATGGAAATGTCGAAAGACAGTATACAAAAATATAATACAACAAATATCTTGTTAATTAATGGCACTGTATGTCCTTGTGTATCGATAATCATATTTGCTACACTTTCCAGCTAGATGCAAGCAAGTTATTATTTTGCATGTTCGTTCACTAAGAACGTCGCAGTGCTTGTTTATGTTTAAAGCTTTGCATACTGAAAATTAAAAACATTGCTTGAGTACCTACTCAATGTGTTCATTAGTAGGTTGCTCATCTTCGACAACTTAAAACAAGACAATATTTAATATCTCAAGGCTTTTGTTTGTTTGTTGGTTTGTTCTTATGTTAGCTGTTATGATTCTTTGCCATAATTGACCAGTTCCATATAATGATCGCCCCGTCTCTTCGATCCAATGATTAGATTCGACATTTGAGTACTATAATATCGTGCATAGAGTGAACGAGCAACAAGCAAATTTTTTGTATACTGCTTGCGGTGGTACCAAATGTAGATCTTCTTCGTCATCTTCATCGCCCGATATGCTCATCTCTTCTATGCTAAACGTATCAGTCAGTTCTTGATGTACCCTGGACTCTTTGCGCGAGAGCGGAAAGAAATTGACGATGTCTTCTTCGCTATCGTCAGTATCCCATTGAACGAGCGGTTGTTGGTCTTTGGCGCCTGGTATCGGCAGCCTCTGAATTGGAATCAGGCCTGGAGTTGCGTTGTATTCTTGGTGCAGTCTTTTTGCATGTTCAATGCGTGCCTCCAAGCGTCGATGCAGCTGCTTTGAAGTGGGCGGCAGCTGTTGTGGAGCTCTAGGCGGTGATCTGCCGCTGTCAGCACTGGATCGACTCGAACTATCGCTTGTCTAAAATATAGTCAACCATTTCATTTGCCAATTAACCACAAAACGACTACTTCGACGCGGTATCAATTTAGCCATAAATTTTGGGGCGGTACTTACGGGAAAACGATGACCCTTTTGAATATCGCTGCCATTATGGTCGCCACTATCAATGCCACTGTCCTCCATGGTTAGAAAATCGGATACAAACTTATGTTTACATAGTTATTGGCTGTTGCAGTAATATGTGTTTATTTACATCATATGTAAATGATTCAAAAACGAGGCGCAGCATACGTTCGTCAACCTGTTTACGCCATTTTGCCAGCGCTCCCTATCTACTAGATACGCACACGGCGAGGGAAAATCAATACAGGAGGATATTATGTCCTGAAGTT
Organism: Ecitodaemon sp. MM-2014; assembly: GCA_030557295.1. Taxonomy (NCBI): domain Eukaryota; kingdom Metazoa; phylum Arthropoda; class Insecta; order Coleoptera; family Staphylinidae; genus Ecitodaemon; species Ecitodaemon sp. MM-2014. Next base: position 14,551 of record JARRAA010026890.1, on the reverse strand, counting down.
ATACCTCCTTGTAGGCAACCAACACTACACAAACATTTCCGATATTTTCCGAGTATCACCATCACTATGGCAAATTGTAGTTTGTTTGTTCAATGGTCATTCTAGCATTTGCAAACTGGCAGTGTCTGATCTACCCGTTTTTATAAATTGTATTTACATCCTCATACATTCCCAAAAATGAGTCGGAAGAAAGATGGCCCTCTTATTAAAGTGGTTTGTACTTAAATAATGTACAATGCATTTAATATCTAATCATAAAAATAATTCATGTTCAAGAAACGTCGAATGAGTTTTCATGATAAGGACATTGATGATCTAGAAGAATGGAAAAAGTCCAAGCAACTTTTAAAACCTAAGGATCAAGTAGACCTATCAGATCCTGAATTAAAAGAAATAATATCGAGAAATTTGGTTTTAACAAATCACCAAGCACCAGAAAACATCGTAGAGTTTAGTTATCATGAAGGATGTTTCGTAGAAGTGCCCCAGCCTACAAATTACGTAATTGTTTATGAAAAACAAGGGTGCTACTTGCATAAGACGTCAGAAGAAGCTAAGCAGCAATACATTGAACAAGGACTTGATCGTATGAAATTTGGTTGTGTATTTATTCGTGATTTATTTTTATTTTGGTTGTAGTAAGCTTATTAGAAACCGTTGATCAAGATGATGCACAAGACGATGAACCAGTACCCGAAGTTGTACCAACTAAAACCGAAGTCGGTGAAGAGGAAGAATTGGGTGAGGAGGAAGGCGAAGAAGAAGAAAAGCTCGAAGGCATTGACGAAGAAGAAGCCGAAGGGGAAGCAGAAGAAGAAGGTGCCGGTCAAGGAGCAGGTGGTGGTGATGACGGAGATGATGAAATCATGGCTAAGCCTGCTGGAAAACTCAAGAATCAATTTAATTTCTGCGAGAGAGCCGCTTTGTCAATTATTCCTCCCAATCGAGTAAATTTATTGAATATTTCATAATAAGTAATTAGATAATAAAACTAACCAAAATTAATTCTTAGAATCAAGAGAGTCAAACAGTCCCACCTCCAACCGCAAATTTTTCTGCATTGGTGCTCCAATGGGTGATTTTCGATGCGTATCAAGAAGACTTTGCCGAACAGGAGCGTGAAAAGGAAAAAGAACGTGAACGAAAGGAACGAGCTAAAGAAAGTGGAGGCATTGGTCATAAGGCACCCCACCCTCCAAAAGCAAAAGCTGTAGTACGAAAGGAATTCAGCGATGAGGTTGTACTCAGGGTTTTTGAATGTTGGAAGGTTTTGGAGCGCATGATTAACTTAAATACGTACGATGATATTGCGAAAGGTAAATATCCTGTTTCATAAACATATACCAACCATTTTAAGGCAAATCATTTAGATTATCGCTATTGGGAGGACCCGTCCGACGAATACAGAGACGATGAAGGTACCCTTCTTCCACTGTGGAAGTATCAATATGATAAACTGAAAGAATATACAGTCACTTTCCTAATGTGGAATTCATGGTATTATGATTTATTCGTCGCTTGCTTCGGTTCAGGTAAATTCAGTATTATATTGGCCTTGCAATAAATTGATATCGATCAAATATTTTAGTGGACTTCTTAAAACCAAGTGCTGGCGGATATATTTGTCTGTACACGATTAAAAATCCCTCGTTTCCGGAAAGCATTTGCGTCTGTGATTCGGCTGTTATGTGCGCAGACGTGCATGGCAATTACCCATACATGTTAGTTTGTGGTTTGGCAGATGGCAACATCTGCGTGTACAACATTGAGGGTAGCACCAAGCTGTGTGCCTACCAAACTAAGAACTACAAGACAAAGTGTCTTGGTATTGTTTGGGCAGTGAGTGTTAAGTAAAGAAAGGTTACTTTACCTTTCCAGGTAAAAACAATTGTCAGTTTTGATACATGCTATGTATTTAAGGTGAAATGGCTGCCAGATTTACAAGACGGTGAATTAAACTTCTTTGCAGTATCAAATGATGGAGTTGTTAAGAACTATGTCTTGATGCAGAGCGAGTTTGCTGTTACGCACATTATCAAATTAATTCTGGACACACCACCAGCAGCAGGACCAGATGGGACTTTTGTCCCGCTAATTGGTTACTTACTTATTACATTTTATTTCTTACGGTGCAATTATTCAATTATGTAAACTTGTAGGTTGTGCTACAACTCTAGTAATGCATCCGAAAGACTCGCATGTTTATATGGTGGGCACCGAAGAAGGCTTTATTTACAAATGCAGCGTCAATTACAGCTCGCAGTATTTGCTAACTTACAAAGCTCATGATTTACCAGTGTACAAAATTAATTACAATTATTTCAACCCCGATATATTTATATCATGTAGTGGGGACTGGAGGATTAAGATTTGGGAGGATGGGCGATTGTAAAGAAATGATAGTTTTATTATATTGGCATGACAATAACTTTTTATAATATTTTTAGGGATCCCCTGTTTTCCTTTGATTTGGGTGCTGTCATCTCCGACGTACAGTGGGCACCATATTCATCTACGGTCTTTGCAGCTGTAACTTATGAAGGAAAAGTATACGTCTTCGATTTGAATATGAATAAATATAAACCGATTTGCGTGCAAGCAGTGGTTTCAAAGAAGAGATACAAACTTACCACAATTGCTTTCAACAATAACCTACCTATTGTAATAGTAGGAGATGATAAGTGAGTCTACGATGCATTATTACATTATCTTATAATATTTATGCTTATACTATTTTAATTTATCAGAGGTTGTGTAACATCATTAAAACTCTCACCAAATCTGCGGATACCGTGCAAAGCTCCCAAAAAGCAGCAACATTTGGATCAATTTACTTTACAATGCATGAAGTTGGATAAATTACTCTCTGTTGTCAGAGAACCTCTGGTTATTTCTGTCAACCAAGATATTACAAGCACTTTGATTGTTGAGAAGTAAAATATATTAAATTATCAATTATTGAGCAAGGTTGTCTCTGCGTTTCAATCCAACCCAGAAACCCCCTTCAAGATATGGATTAATATGTTTCTTTGACAGTTTCATTGGGACAGTCGTTTTATCAATAACGGTCAATTCAAACTTGCTTAGGATATGGAAGATTAGCGTCTTGCACTCCATCAAAGCAAACCTTGACCCGATACAGTTGCGTGGTCCGCATCCAAAAGGTAAATAGCTAAAGGATATTATGCTATCTTTGTTTTCGTCAGAAAAGCGTTCCGGGTCAAACTTGCTGGGATTTGGATAGTACTCTTCATCATGCAGTATCCCACATACGGGTACCATTATGGCATCACCTGGTTTCAAGTGAACTGGCGTCTCGTGAGAATATTCAGGTTGAATAATATACGATTTAGTGCAAACTCTTTCAGTGAAGATTGCCGCCGCATCTTTTCGCATACATTCTGAAATAACCATATCCATATACTTCATTTTATTCAACACATCATAGAATAGAATCCCGTTGCTCTGTTTGCTTGCTTGGTCTATTTCTTCGCGAAGTTTTTCTTGAATATCTGGATGCACGGCTAATTCATAACCCATAAAAGACATCATGGTAGAAATCGTTTCAAAACCGGCAAAAAAGAAAACAAGGACTTGCGCAGCCATATCCATTTCAGTCAATTCTTGTTGCTTAAATGTATTTTTCTTGCCCACTTCTGATTCTTCGACTATAGCAAAGCCGGTGTCCTTGTGTTCGGATGATTCATCGTACTGCAGCCGTCCTTTACGAGCTTCCATTAACAAATGAATTATGTCAGGACGAATGATGTTTTGCTCCTCACGCGTTTTGACGGTATCGTGGATTATATTTTGAAAAAATTTGTTACGTCAGCTGCGAACCATCCTATTTTGAACAGCTGCGAATGTTAATTAAAAAATTATTAGAATTTAAGACTGCTATAATACAACGAATACTTACCGCAGCATACTTTGGTGCTAGAAGATTTAATAAGAATCTCAAGTTTTGCCAGAAACTACTAAAACTGGTAATATCTTTCCCTTTTAGAAAAAACTCATTCTCCGGATTTTTCAATGATTTTTCATGAGTCAACTGTAATCCCAAACGCACAATTTGCAATAACATCATTAGCAAATCTAGTAAACGAATCTTTGAGTTCAATGTCAAGAACTTTCTGGTTTTTATTCAAGTAGAAATCGATATATTGCTGAGCAGATTTCTCCATCAGGACAAACATTGCACGCATTTTACTAGTGGTGAAGGCCGGACTCAAAGTCGCCCGCATTTCCCGCCATTTGTCGCCTTTTAGTGAAAACAAGTTTTTCGACCACACTGGTTCCACGTTTTCCTGCGTGAACTGTCTATGGTCCACAAAATGGTCAAAATCCTTAACAGTTATTTGCTTGATTAAGTCGAGATCACAGATGACCAGTGTAGGCAGAGTTGTTTGGTAGGCACCGAAATATCTAAATATTGCAAATAAATTAAATATTAAAATGTGGAAGAAAAGTTTTAAATACAGCGTAATACCTTTCTCCTTTGAACCTTGTGTATAATCGTTTAGTCATTTCTGACATAGATTCTTGTCCGAAAATCTCGCCCAAGTTATCCCCAAACAAGGGAATGGGCATGCCTTGCTTGACATTTCTTTCATTCCAATATTGTTGTGGTTTAACAAGAATGTAATAGAATAAAAGCAATACAACTACAATTCCTATAGCGCACAACATTTTAAGATATTGTTTCGCACAATTTAATTTCAATCTTATGCACTTGTGAGCGAAAGTGGTTCTGACATTTACCGAACCATGATTACATAAGTTATGTTTTTATTATAAAAAACTATAGGGCTTTATCTTTAAACAATTATTTGGAATAGTTTCTACTTAATATGACTTGGAAATACTTATCTTGTGTAGTATTGTTCACATTTGTTTAATTTTAATTAGAAGAATATTAAAAGAACATAGCCATGTTTAGCAAATAAAAGAAAGCCAGAAGTCGCTTGAAATGTTAATTAAATAAACACGAGATTAGACTGTGGTGACTTTTGCGCTCTGATTTACGTGTAAATATTGTGTATTGGTAGATAAAACAAGAAATATGTAGGATAAGGTTAGTAGTAAATTCTACCGCGCAAAAGGTTACTGTGGTACATTAGTGAGCCTAAAAACCTCCCCTTCCTTTGGGTATTCCGCAGACTTACAACCTGCGTAACTCTCAAATTTCAGAGTCCCCGCACTTTCGGTCACACCCAATCCAATGGTTTTTCGATCATAGCAAATCTTGACCCGCGAGTTGCGAGGTCGACACCCAAAAGGCAGATAGCTGTAGGGTTTTATGCTGTCTTTGTTTTCATTAGAAACACGTTCCGGATCAAACTTGCTGGGATTTGGATAGAACTCTTCAACCTGAAGTATCACACACAATGCGTTGCATCCGAACGCCTCGGTGATCCGTGAGGATAATCGCAACCGACTTTTGTTTGTTCACAACCGACTATGGCTGAGCATGCCATAGTTAGTCGACTAGCTAGCAGCATCTTCAAGGAGATGGTGGCGGCCCAAGCGCTTCAATTACCACTACCACTGGAGGCTAGCAGTCAGCATGGTGTATCCAATCGGTTGATCCAGACTCACAATTTTATTCTACGGGAACTTGTTATCATCTCGTGTTCCACGCGAAAAAATGAATACAGCAAAAAGTCCTAAGTTGGCGATACGGGAAGGGCGGCCTCTCTAAGACCTGTTGGTGGACATCCTGATATGGTATTCTGCTGCATCCTTATCAAAGGGGATTTATTTAGTGGGTTGGGGTACCTTCCAGGTTCGCGAATGCGAGCACGAGCCTAGCTAAATATGCAATTAATTCATGTTGTAATGTATAAAATATTACTCTTATGACTTTAAGACCCCTGAATGTTTACAAAATTATACAAAATTAATAAAATTTGTTTCACATCCAGGTATATTTCTTGTATATTATGTAATAGAAACTGGAGGATTCAACTTTGGAAAGGCAGTTTTATCGACTTTATAATATCTCTATATTTCCGGTATAAAATAATATCTTATAATATTTTTAAAATTGGATCCTAGAATATGCGGGTGACATCATCCAGATCCAGGATAAGCACCTAAACACAATATGCTCCCTCACACAGCCGGCATTAGGATGGTACCAGGAGACAAAACTATAAGTCAACCATATCAATCAAAATCGTTAAAACTAACGCCCAATCTACGGATACAGTGCAAGAAGCAAACGATTGATAAACTACTATCTTTTGTCAGAGAACCTTTGGTTCTTTCTGTTACACTTCTGTTCTGTTCTGCTACCAATATATTACAAGCACATTGATTCTATCTCTAACAGTTGTCTCTACGCTTCAATCCAACCCAGAAACCTCCTTGAAGATATGGGAAAATATGTCTCTTTGACAGTTTCATTGGGACCGTCGTTTTATCAATAACGACCAATTCAAATTTCCTCAGGATATGGAAAACTAGAGTCTTGCACTCCATCAAAGCAAACCTTGACCCGATGCAGTTGCGGGGTCCACACCCAAAAGGCAGATAGCTGAATGGTTTTATCTTATCCCTATATTCGTTAGAAAAGCGTTCCGGGTCAAACTTGGTTGGATTTGGAAAATATTCTTCATCCTGGAGTATTTCACATATTGGTAGTATTATAGCATCACCTGGTTTCAAGTGAACTGGTGTCTCGTGGCGATGTTCTGGTTGAATTGTGTAAGATTTAGTGCAAACTCTCTCAGTGATAACTGCCGCTGCATCTTTTCGCATACATTCAGAAATGACCATATCCATATACTTCAATTTATTCAACACATCATAAGTGAGGACTCCGTTGCATTTTCTGCTTGCTTCATCAATTTCATCGCGTAGTTTTTCTTGAATTTCTGGATGTACGGCTAATTCATAACACATGAAGGACATCATGGTAGATATTGTATCAAAACCAGCAAACGTGAAAATAAGGACTTGTGCAGCCATGTCTATTTCAGTCAATGCTTGCTTCTTAAACGTCTTTTCCTTGTCAACTTCTAACTCTTCAACGGTGGCAAAGCCGGTGTCTTTTTGTTCGGATGACTCTTCATACTGAAGGCGTCCTTTACGAGCTTCCATCAAGCAATGGATTATATCAGGACGAATGATGTTTTGCTCCTCACGTGTTTTGACGGCCTCGTGTATCAAATTTTGAAAGAATTTAGATATGTCGGCCGAAAACCACCCTATTTTGAAGAACTGTGAATTTCATTAGAAAATATTCTCCGTTTAACACCGTTGCAATATATCAGTTACTTACAGCTGCAAAGTTTGGTGCTACAAGATTTAATAAGAATCTGATGTTTTGCCAACTCAAACCACTGAAAGTTGTAATATCCTTCCCTTTTGTATAAAACTCGTTCTTAGGATTTTTCAAAGAGTCAACTGTTATCCCGAAAGCACAATTTGCTATAACATCAGTAGCAAACCTAGAGAACGAATCTTTTAGTTCAATGTCAAGAACTTTTTGGTTTTTGTTCCAGTAAAAATCGATATACTGCTTAGCGGATTTCTCCATCAGGTCAAACATTGCACGCATTTTACTAGTGGTGAAGGCCGGGCTCAAAGTCGCACGCATTTCCCGCCATTTGTCGCCTTTTAATGAAAACAAGTTTTTCGACCAAAGTGGTTCCAAGTTTTCCTGCGTGAACTGCCTGTGATCCACAAAATGATCAAAATCCTTAACGGTTATTTGCTTGATTAAGTCGAGATCACAGATGACCAATGACGGTACAGTTGTTTGGTAGAGACCGAAATATCTAAATATTGCAAATTAATATAATATTAATTATACGGAAGGAATATTTTAAATATAACAGAATAGTACCTTTCCCCTTTGAATTTATTATACAATCGTTTGATTATTGCTGACATAGTTTCTTGTCTGAATACGAGGCCCAAGTGATCTCCGAACAAGGGAATGGGTATGCCTTGTTTGACATTTCTTTCACTCCAATATTGTTGTGGTTTAATAAGAAAGTAGTAGAACAGAAGCAGTGCAGCTACAATTCCCACAGCCCACAACATTGTTATTGTTTCACACAATTATATTTCCAATCTAATGGACTTGCAGCAGAAAGCGGTCCTTATATTTGCTTAAGTATCATTTCGCCAGTTATATTTTTATTGTAAGACTGCACGACATTATCTTTAAGCAATTACTTGCAATTGTTTCTACACAGAATAAGTAATATATAAAAATACTTATATATAGAATATTGTTGTTCACATGTCTATAATTCCATATGAAACTTGAAAAATTAAGATAACCCAAAAGATATTTTTAGTAAAGTCGCTTGAAATGTAAATTAAGTTTAAATATACACCAGATTAGGTCGAAATTTATTATGCCCTCAGATTTGACTGTGAATATTGCAGAAACAATGACGAAATATGTAGTCATTAGTAAATTCTCGTTAAAAGTGTTATTCTGGTACATTGGTGAACCTAAAACTCTTCGTCCTAGATATCCTTTCCAGCAAAGACGGTGCACAAAATCAAAAGTTTAGGCCGCAAAGTTGAGCAAAATAATCGCTGGCATCCTTGGCTCCTCAAGAACAATTATGTTTGTCAATATTAATTCATGATATGAGTTGTCAGGAAATCCTCTACTTGTTGATTTTGTCAAAAATCGATTCTTAATATGACCCAATCCAAACTTTGACTTGAAAAAGTCCTGACGTTGTTGCAGATTCGTGAGCTGTACACCAATATACATGGGAATCAAACAAATTTTCATGCAGGACAGGGTTCTTAATTAAATAAAAGGAGATTGTCTTTAAAAATTAAGTTATTCTATCATATGTCCATTTATAACAAGAATTGTTTTCAAGAATAATAACCCACCCATCATTATTGAAGTAGACTTTACAAAATAGTACTAGCTTAATATATTTGTATATATTATTTTTATGTGTATCATCGTTAAAACTGTCACTGTGGGCACCATGCAAATTTCCCATGTCACATAACCTGGAGTTATTTCTGTTAACTAAGTTATTACAAGTACATTAGGTGTTGTGAAATACGTTTATTAATATTTCTTTTGATTAAATGTAGACAGATTCAAATCTATACAGCAAGGTTGTCTCTGCGTTTTAATCCAACCCAAAAACCTCCTTCAAGATATGGATTAATATGTTTTTTTGAAAGTTTCATTGGGACAGTAGTTTTTTCAATCACCGTCAATTCAAATTTGCTCAGGATATGGAACACCAGAGTTTTGCACTCCATCAAAGCAAATCTAGACCCGATGCAGTTGCGTGGTCCACATCCAAAAGGCAGATAGCTGTAGGGTTTTATGTTGTCTCTGTTTTCGTCAGAAAAGCGCTCCGGGTCAAACTTGCTGGGATTTGGATAGTACTCTTCATCGTGATGTATTCCACATACTGGTAGCATTATGACATCACCTGGTTCCAAGTGAACTGGTGTCTCGTGAGGATGTTCTGGTTGAATTGTATAAGATTTGGTGCAAACCCTATCAGTGAAAATTGCCGCCGCATCTTTTCGCATACATTCAGAAATAACCATATCCATGTACTTCATTTTATTCAACACATCATAGGTGAGAACTCCGTTGCTTTGCCTGCTTGCTTCATCAATTTCTTGGCGTAGTTTTTCTTGAACTTCTGGGTGTATGGCTAATTCATAACACATGAACGACATCATCGTGGAAATTGTTTCAAAACCAGCAAAGAAGAAAATAAGAACCTGAGCAGCCATGTCTATTTCAGTCAACTCTTGCTTCTTCAATGTATTCTTCTTGCCAACTTCTGATTCCTCGACTGTTGCAAAGCCAGTGTCGTTTTGTTCGGACGATTCTTCGTAGTGCAGCCGTCCTTTACGAGCTTCCATTAACAAATGAATCATGTCAGGACGAATGATATTTTGCTCCTCCCGGATTTTTACGGTCTCGTGGATTAAATTTTGAAAGAAGCGCGTTATGTCTGTAGGGAACACTCTTATTCTAAAGAACTGTGAATGTTAAGACAAAAATATTTAGTATTCACTACTACAGTAACTGAATAGTTACTTACACCAGCAAACTTTGGAGCTAAAAGATTCAGAAAGAATCTCATGTTTTGCCAGAAACCACTGAAACTTGTAACATCCTTTCCTTTTACGAAAAACTCGTTTTCGGGATTTTTCAAGGAGTCTACTTTAACCCCGAACGCACAATTTGCAATAACATCATTGGCAAACCTAGTAAACGAATCTTTGAGTTCAATGTCAAGAACTTTTTGGCTTTTGTTCAAGTAAAAATCGATATACTGCTGAGCAGACCTCTCCATCAGAATAAACATTGCACGCATTTTACTTGTGGTGAAGGTCGGACTCAAAGTCGCACGCATTTCTCGCCATGAGTCGCCTTTTAACGAAAACAAGTTCTTCGACCACACTGGTTCCACATTTTCCGGCGTAAACGATCTGTGATCCACAAAATGATCAAAATCCTTAACGGTTATTTGCTTGATTAAGTCGAGATCACAGATGACCAATGAGGGCAAAGTTGTTTGATACAGGCCGAAGTATCTAAATAGTGGAAATAAATAAAATATTTATAAAATGTGGAATAAACATTATAAATGTGATGCAATAATACCTTTCTCCTTTGAACCGTTTGTATAATCGTTGGACCATTTCTGACATAGATTCTTGTCGACAAATGACGCCCACGTTATCCCCGAGCAAGGGAATGGGCATGCCTTGTTTCACATTTCTTTCACTCCAATATTGTTGAGGTTTAATGAGACAGTAATAGAATAGTAGCAGTGCAGCTACAATTCCTATGGCCCACAACATTTCAAGTTATTGTTTCACACAATTTAATTTTTATCTAATAAACTTGTGAACAAGAATGGTTCTAGAATATGCCGAACTGATTTATTTAATGCGTTTATGACGCTTATCAATCCACACTGTAAGGTATTATCTTTATGTTTTGCAATGACATATTTATCTTCAATACCTTCTTATCTAAACAATAGTTTGAAATATTTTCTAATCAAGAGCACCTGGCAACAACTTTTCTAGCATGTTGTTGTTCACATTAATACCTCACTACTCAAGCTGGAGTTTGCAGGTGAACAAAACAAAACAAGTGCTCGCAATGAATATCTTGTTTTGGCGGGGATAATTGTAAACATTGCTTGACCTTCTGATGCGATAAAGTTGCCAAATTCGTTGCTATAATTGGGCTGGAAGATCATTATCCAATATTGTATTTGTCATTAACGCAATAAGTGTATACTTAATGACGCAAAACATGTATTTATAGTTTATTATAACATTTACGCCATAACCCGTTCTGCGCAAATGGTGATTAAAAACGTGTGTTCTTTAACGTTGTTTTTATTTTACAAGTATACTTAATGCGTTTTACGTTAATTGGAATTGCGCAGTTAATTTTATTTCGCTTTGTTCTCTAGACGTTTGAATGCCCCCTACTATTGCAGGATTAAAATGATTCGTAGCAAGTTTAATAACGGTAATTTCAAAGTATCTCAAAATATAAAAAATTAAAGTTTCAACTTCCATTAATGAAAATCTGGATCCTTGGTCCTGATCCAAAAAGCAAATATTGTACGGATGAATTTTGTCCTTGTTTACCTAAGAAAATCATTATGGGTCAAACTTGCTAGTATTTGCTAGGAAGATATGGTCCATGTATTACTGCACTAGGGAACTTCGACGACGCGATCAGACTTCCGACTGACTGCCAACAGAGCCGGTTGATTGTGAGATGTGAGTCGCTTACGTATTTATCTCCACGAGATAATACCTAGTGAAATTATTCTATGGCCCACAATATTTTATGTTATTGTGTCGATTTATTTAACGTATTTAATCATTTAATCATTATGTTTTGCAATGATATGCGTATCTTCAATACTATTTTACAATTATTTCAATTTTTTTATTCAATAGCACCTGGCAACACTTATCTAACATGTTGTTATTCACATTAATACTTCCAGCTTGAATGTGTGTTCGCATTGAATATCTTGTTTTGGCGGGGATCATTTTGCTTGACCTTCTTATGGGATCAAATTGCTAGTATAATTGGTCTGTTGATCATTATTCAATATTTATAACTACCTGTGTACTTATTCACACAAAAGTTAAATGTATTCATAGAATATTTTAACATTTAAGTTATAACCAGTTCTTTATTTTGATTTTACACGTATGTTTAATATTTTTCACGCTAATTGCAACTGCACCGTGCATTTTATATCGAGTTGTTTTCTAAACGTTTGAAACCAACCCAAAAGCCCCCTTCTATCGCAGGATTAAATTGATTCATAGCAAGTTTAATTGGAATTGACGTCTTTTCAATAACGGTAATTTCAAAGTTTCTCAAAATATGAAAAATTAAAGTTTTAACTTCCATTAATGCAAATCTGGATCCTATGCAATTTCTTGGGCCTGATCCAAAGGGCAAATAGCTGTACGGCTGAATATTGCCTTTGTTTTCTTCAGAAAATCGTTGCGGATCAAACTTGCTAGGATTTGGATACATATCTTCATCGTGATGAATACCAGCAATTGGTAGCCAAATGACATCGCCAGGAGTTAAAAGAACTGGGCGTTCATGAGGCAACTGGGGTTCAATAATATATGGCTTTGTACAAGCCCTATCAGTCATAATTGCAGGCGGATGCATTCGCAGGCTTTCCGAGATAACCATATCCATGTATTTCATTTTACCTAGGACGTCATAGGTAAGTTTTTCATTATTTTCCGCATAGGTGTCATTGACCTCTTGACGCAATTGTTCCTGGATATCTGGATTCACTGCAAGTTCATGACACATGAAAGACATCATAGTGGAGATGGTGTCAAATCCAGCAAAGAAAATCAAAACTTGGGCGGCCATATCAATTTCTGTCAATTCTGCTTTCTTGGTCGGTGACATTTTACCAATTTCGGACTCTTCAGCTGTTGCAAAACCTTCCCTTTGTTCTTGCGCTTCTTCGTATGGGAGACTTCCTTTTCGAGCCTCCATTAACAAATTGATCATGTCGGGGCGTACAATGTGTTGATTCTCTCGTAGCTCTATGTTGTCTTTGATCAATTTTCTAAAGAAACTGGTAACTTTCGGTCTGAATATGCTAAGTTTCAGGAACTATAACAAATGTGTGTTAAATATGTCAAATACGAAACTTAAAAATATCCAAAACTTTTAACTTACACTTCCCAGTTTTGGGGCGGCAATTAAAATCAAAAACGTGAAAATTGTTTTGAAGCCAGAAAAGTCGCTAATTTCTTTTCCATTCAAGTAGAATTGGTTTTCCGGTGCCTTCAGAGAATCAACTGTAATCCCAAATGCACAATTTGCAATCACATCATTAGCAAATCTAGTTAAAGAATCTCGTAGTTCAATTTCCAGAAGTGGTTTGTTTTGGTTCAGATAGAAGTCAATGTACTGTTGGGCAGAATTTTCCATCAAAACAAACATGGAACGCATTTTACTAGATGTGAAAGTTGGACTCAGGGTCGCTCTCATATCGCGCCATTTGTCTCCTTTCAACATGAGAAGATTCCTCGCCCAGATTGGTTCCGCGTTTTCCGGTGCGTTTTGCATGTGATCCACAAAGTGATCAAAGTCCTTAACTGTTATTTGCTTGATCAACGTCGGATCACGCAAAACAAGCGTGGGCTTGCCCATTTGATAGATACCAAAGTACCTACATTAATTATAGATTCGTTAGAGTTCCCGTAAAATAAAGTTAAGTTGAAATTATGCTTACCGCTCATTTTTAAATTTATTATACAGTCGTTTTATCATATCAGTCACAGCTTCCTGTTGGAGTAGAAATTTATATGAATCGCCCAGCAGAGGAAATGAAGATCCTTGTTTGACATATTTGCTCTTCCAATATTGACCAGGTTTAATAATGAAGAAATACGCAAACAATGCAGTTGCCAAAATTATTAAATACCAAAGCATTTTGGTGTTCTATTGGTTAAAAACGACCATATTAATGCGAAATTTAAGTATGCAATTCTTATCGCATACTTAAAAATGATATCTAAATATAGGCACGATAACTAATACACGAATACGTGAAATGTTACGATGTTCCACACATGTTCACTTTTTAGAATTGAACAACAATTTCAAGTAACAATTTACGCGTGACTCATGGCGATTAACAACATATTGCGCCGCACGAAATATAAATCACTTTTTAATAGTATTCCGGTCAGACCGAAAAAGCCGCATAATAATGAGATATAGCGACGGAATAAATTAATTTGTTTGTCAGTACCTTGGTTAAGACGGTCTTCTATTTATTTAATGCAAAATTTAATACCTTGATTCGCTGGGAAATTCAATTCTGATTACGCATATACTAAATTTATCGCAGATCGTACTGCAACTTTTCGAAATATTGAACGCTGAAATTGCCCTAGCCTCTAATTTATTCAGTCCCGGCTTCACAGTCGCGCATAATAATGCGCGATCTTCAGGCGCTGCACACTTTGGGGTAGTTTAGCCTAGCCTGGCCAAGCCTGAGAT
>JARRAA010026878.1:0-14157 GCA_030557295.1 Ecitodaemon sp. MM-2014 | reverse complement strand
GAAATCTACGCGCGCCTTATTTGTGCCGAGTAGGCAGGACTAAAATTATACACGCCATTAGCATATCAGACGATAATCACATCTCGGGATTATTATACGCGCGCGTGCTTGCGCTGTTCGCGGCTGGATTTTTCGGCTCGCGCGTGGATATCGTTTGGAAATTGTGTGAAACGCATCGAGATAATTCGAAATAAATTACGCCGAGCCGCGTCGAGGCGCACTCGAAATGTCAACGAATCTCGAAGACTCCCAGGTGATACATATTTAACGTGTTTTCGCCGGTTTCGAGGCACCGGGCGCCTCCAGTTTTCAATATCTTCATATGGTAGTATATAAAAATCGTATATTTCGAAACGCGCCGTTTCATTCATGCGTGGAAAAGAAAGTAAGTGTGGCCGCAACGCGAAAGACCGACCATTCATAAAACCGTTTCACGTTCGACCCACGCGAGTGTCGTAAGTGCCATTCTAGTACTTGTAAGTACAATCTGCATTCGCTTCTATCCGAACGCAAACCGCAAGACGTTCGAAGCTGCGGACAGCGCAAAACTAACTATTTTATCGTGCATCCGAGCACGACCCGAGTCTGGCTTAGAGGGAACAGAAAAATCGGATATTTACCAATATGGAAGACCGCTCGCAGGTAGTGAGATGACTTGACGATATCGCGAAGTCGAAGATGTTCGCGTACTTCTTGTTTTAGAGGCTTGGCCCAGGTGGAGCGCGAGCACGCGCTAACAGGATTGTGACGTCACTTACGGGCGCAGAGGAGCGCGACGTTCGTCCCTAAGGTTGCCGAGCTTTTAATCGTCAATTTTACGGCGGCAATTAAATTAAAATGAGCGATTTCACATGTTATATTTAGCACCTACCTTTATGAAGATTTTCACTTTCCGACGACGCCGCGGAACGGAACGACGGGTTGACATTCACCGCCAGCACATGTGCGATCGGCGCACATCATTTATTCATAACTCGCAAGTGTCCGCGCAAAATAAGCGGCAAACTCGCGTGAACAAACAAATGTCACAAGCATAACGAAAACATAAAGTCGCCGTTGAGGCGGAGAGCGATTCGAAGAAGAAAAATGCGCGTCTTCCTTTGGAGACGAAACAAAGCAAATCGTCGCGGCGAAGGTTCTCTATGACGACGGTTTTTTTTCTAATCTGTAAAATGTGGCGTATTGAACGTATGACTTCTCAGAAACTACAGTGAAAACGACAGTCAAAGACAACGCCTCCTAGTTTGTTATATATAACACATTTTATTTCTTTCTTCTCTGCGCAATTCCATCATCATCCGCGTTCGATACAAGTCATATAGTCATTAATACCCTTGTTACATGTATCCAAATATCACATTCACAAAAATACAAAAGACAGCCTCAATGAGTCGAATGTGTTTCGTCCGCCGTCCCGCCGAACTCTGCAAAGCGCGCGCGCCGCTCCGCCGCGATGCTGGATGAAGTATAGAATTCGATAATCATGATGGTTATATAGGTAACATTTAAGAATATAAAAAATAGAATGTATAAACAGTGCATCCGGCCACGATCCTCGATCTGCAGCATCAGACCTCCAAATTGTCAACAGCTATTGTAATAGTTCTTGGAATTTGTTACGGGAGTCGTGTAAACGTTAGTTCGGGGTCCCATGTGCAACAACAATTATTACAACAATCGTTAGGACATAGTGTTCAACAATATTATTTCATTATCATTTTCATATCTCCATAAAATTTACAATTAGTTCATCACGTCATGATAGTCGACAATGTATCATGATAAAATGTATTTCAGGGTCGCCGCGTCTCGCGTCGCATCCATGCAATTATTTTTCATATACCAAAGGTAATCGCTTTAAATTAGAATAATACTATGTACAATATTACAATATTTATAATCAATGTTCATAACATTATCTCTTAAATATTTCTATGTACAACAATTCAATTGTCACATACGTCTGCGTCGGCGCACACACAAAACAATTTGCATTTTAAATATATTTTCACAATCTCTCGAGTATATGATTTAGGCCATCGAAGTCATCGTGTTCGGGTAATATTCGTCTATTGATTAGTAGAGAAGCGTGGCTAAACAAGTAAACGCTAGGGTTGAGTTTGGATAAACAGAGAGCGCTTGCGAATTTGTCAATTTCTGCATATTATATATCACTGTGATTTTCGGTTTCCGCGCGTTGTTCCTATCACTATCCTTCCGGTCACTGGTTGCGGCTTGTTCTGTAACGTTGGTAACTTTGCAGTAAACTCCGACGATTTACAAAAGACACATCGTTTAAGGCAAAACTTTTTCTAACATTTTCATTTTGTACATTGAGAGAACGATCGTCGTGAACGTGTTCGGAGATTCAGAATGAGGGAAATATGTTACAAATATATAGGACTATTCCGTCACTCGCTTTTCCGCAACGAAAAAGCGTTAATACTGCAAGATATGTATTCCTCTTTTGTTCAAAAAGATTGAGACGCTCCAGACATATTTAAATAGATCTTTATAAATATCTAATAAAATAAAAACAGGAACCCATGTAAACTCATGACATTCATTGACTATTCCTCTATGTAACATTTACTTCTCGCTATAACATGAATTATTGACAAGTGCTCGCGTCGCTTCGATCGAACTGAGAGTAGAATTGAAATCGTGGAAAAATTAGCTTATCATTATCACAAGCCATTAAGATTTTGATTTCTATACCTTTCCGGGCGTTAAAAAAATGTATAACATTATTCGCATTATTCTCGTGAGTTGTCCATTTCGACGTTAATTTGTTAATAAACTAGTACGGAATGTAATGTCATGCAGCAAAATGTGAAAGACATTTTGAGTCGTCAATCGATTAAATCTCTACAATGTTATTTGGCAACAATTCTCTTTAGATAATATTAATTTTCAATAAAATATTCATAATAAACAAGTATAGAATTAAAGTTATTCGTTATTATTAAATAATTAAAGCCGTTTCTGTTAAGGTTTTCGTTTCGATTCATCGTCTAAACCCCATTAAAATAGCCAGTCACTTTCAGTGGTGTTGGCGGTGTCTAGGACACGATAAAATATTAGACACATCAACAGTGTTTTAATTATTCACATGTGTATGTAGAAAACACGCCGTCCCTATCGATTCTAACGATTACAAACTTTTAGAAAAATTTCTGCTTGGACTCCCATGATTGTTTAATACCTGCGTCAGTCTACAAAAAGAGCGGGCTTTTTGTTGCGTTTCTGCTAATAATTCACGTTTTTCGATATCCTCTTATTACAACAACGTCTGCAATGTAATAAAATAAATATGGCAACAAGTATATGCATCATTCACTACCTAAATTGTGTGTGTGTAGCTCTGGGGGTTCTAATTCGACACAATTACAAATGGCACACGATACGGGCGCACTAAGGCCGTCACTTATTCATTACTTTCTGCATTATACAAATACCACAAAAGTACGAAGAGATCAATGGGGTTTCTTTCATCAGGTCGCGCAATACGCCACATTGCCACACACCTGCCTTCCGGGCAAAAAGGCCGAGGAGAAAATGTTGACTTTGTGTTTGGAGAGAAGCAATTAACGCATTAAGTGATTCACTAAATTGAGATTGACACGACTTACTTGCGTTCGTCTGTATGCGCGATCGCACGCCGTCGTGCATGCGCGACGCCTACTCAATGCACACGTAAATCAGCCGAGCGCTCTCGGTGCCGAGATCACAGTCGTCGCGGATGAAGAGAACACATTCGCCGGGTGCCAGCTCGGCGGTGGGCAATTCTCACAGGGTCGTCGTGACGACGGGTAGTGTCAAGCCGCCGTCGTCGCCGGCCATCGGATGCGAGGAGTGCATGTGATGCTGCTGGTGGGGCAGCATGTGATGGTGATGGTGCTGGGGTTGCTGCTGCTGCTGCTGGGACGTCTGTTGTTGCTGTTGTTGTTGCGCGTTCATTTTGTTCTCTTTCTTGATCCGCTGCTTGAGATGCACCTTGGCGTGTCGCTTCTTCTCGTCGCTGCGCGCGAATTTCCTGCCGCACACGTCGCACGAGAACGGCTTTTCGCCGGTGTGGGTGCGTATGTGCGTCGTCAGATGGTCCGAGCGCGAGAAGGACCGCATGCAGATGCGGCACTGGAACGGCTTCTGGCCGGTGTGGATGCGTATGTGCCGCGTGAGCTCGTCCGAGCGCGAAAAGCGTCGGTCGCAGTTTTCCACCGGGCATGCGTACGGCCGCTCGTGCACCGGCGTCTTGCTGGGTCGATTGGGATATTTGCGCGGTTTCACCGGCACCAGCTTGAGCGGAATCGGAGATTGCTGGTAGACCTGCGAGAGGATCTCGTGTCCCTTGCTGGTCGAAGGATTGTATTCCGCCAGCGCAACGCTGTACCCCGTCGAACCCTGTTGATTGAGGTCGCCCGCGCATCCCGAGCTGAATGGCTCTTGCTTGGGAATCAGGGGCGACGCTCCGGGCACGATGAGCGTGCTCGACACTTGCGGGGCGTATTCCTGAGCGTCCCATTGATATTTCGCCGTGCTCGTGACCAGAGGCTGGCCGACCCGCGAATAAACCAAATCCTGTTGCATGTCCAATTGGAGCGACGTCGCGGTCGAGCAACTGGTGTACGACGGGGGCGGCTGTTTGAGCGCAATGTTCGCGCTGCACTCCATGCTCAGCATCAGCTGGTCAGTCTGAGAGCGATCGTCATATTGCGTGCCCGCCGGACTCGGCGTCGTCGACTGATACTGCTGCTGTTGCTGCTGCGGCGACTGCGCCGCACCACTCTGTCCCAACAAACCGTACATTGCAGGATACAGTGGTTTATCGCCGGCCGATATCAGCCATGGATTTACCGCCGAAGGAGAGTGCATTTCCTGGTTTGACATCCCCAGCGGACTACCCACCGATTGCATCTGCATGCCACCCGCGGCCAAGGTCGGACTCGGCTCGGATGAGTACACCGCATTTCTGTGCAGCATTTTCGCGCCGTTACTGTGATTGTTATTATTAACGGAATGCGTGGGGTACATGCTGCTGAGCGTGCTGCCGTTGGTGGCGTCCTCCTCGTGCATGCCAGGACTGATCGCACTCTCCTGCGGGGTGCCGCGCTCGCCTACCTGGCTACAGACGCTTGGCGAATGTCGTGCCGGGCTACTCGTCTGCTCCAACTGCGACAACTCCTCAGCTTCTAAGGAACCTGCAACCAACCAAGTTCGTTCCTCTTTAAAAACGCGTATTTATATAAAAAATCATTAAATTTTAGGCTCGAAATAGAAGCGGAGAAGGAAGGCTACATAATGCGCATTTCCTCGTCTATACAGACGCATTGTTTCGACTGCGTCTCATTCAGGAGAATCATTCTGAATGAACGGAGTTATTGATCGGTTGTTTTTTGAAGTTGCGATAGGACCGCGCAACGCCGCCGCCGCCGACGCCCGCGACGCCCGTCGACGCTGACACGAAACACAGCGATGCCGCCGGCAGGATTCTTAGGCGCATTCGGAAAACTTGTTGATTATCGCATATTGTCTCTTCGCCTGTCGGAGTTGGCGTGCTTCGCAGTTTAAGTTTGCCGTCGGATTCGGTTTGCGATTGCTCAGCGTGCGCGCTTGCGTCGGACGAAATCAATTTTCGGTGCTTATCGCCAAACACAATTCACGTCGTAACTACTATTGTTATTGTTATTATTATTACTTCGGAAAGGCTAAACCTAATCGTAAATTTAATTAAATTCTGCTCGAAGCACGTAGTGGCACTAACAACAACATCAAGGCTCGTCGGCACCGATTGGCGGGATTCTATTTCGGTCCCAGACGTCATGGTTCGCTCGCGCGATATAGGGGATGGTCGAATTACTCACCAGTAATGGGTGGTGGTTCAACGACAGTGGACGGTCCGAAAAACGACGGAATGTCGCTGGACGTCGTCACCGGGGTATTGAGATCTCCGGGTTGGGGTTCGGAGGGAACCGGCTCCTCAATGGCGGAGCAAGTGACCGCCGGCACTGGGCTGCCGCCGCTCTCGACCACGGTGCCGGTGCCCTTGTACAGGCACGTGTCAAAGCTGAGCACGTTGAAGTGGTGCGCGGCGGCGGCCGCCGCCGACTCTGTGATGAGAAAGGTGGACGCGTGATGATGATGGTGGTGCTGGGGAGGCAGCGTGTCCAAGCCGTCCATGATCATCGTGGCCGACGGATTCGGGAGACTCGCCGCCGGCGTCGTCCCGCCTATCGCAACAGAACAAGCAGGACTTGTAGCGCCCGTTCGCACCGCACTCGGAGCGCCCTCGCCGCCGCTCGTCTCGACGGCGCGAAGCGCGAGGTGACCGCCAACTAATCGCGCGAACGGAGTGCGCACCCACAACAAACAACAGCGGCGCCGCGAACTCGTTACCAACCACCGGCCGCCGAACGCGGAAAAGTGCGGAGGCGCTCGGTCAAGGATATGCGCGTTGCGTCTGTGTGTGCGTGATTGCGTTGCCAAAGTGACCGGCCGGCACGAGGTTCGTTCGAAAACTGGTCGCGACGCGCAACGCGACTATACTTTTATGAATGGAGCATCTGTTCCATATTTGGAAGTCGCAATCAGCGCGACGGACCAATCGGCGCTCGCGACGCTCTCGCCGATGGCCCCCGCTCCGCGGCCTGCCCCACCAAGTGGCCGCGAGAAGCGTGACGTCGCGTGACGCAACGCGGCGCCTCGCGTTTTCTACAAGACTGTCTCCGGCGCGCGCCCGCCGCCGGCGCGGTCGATCGCCGCAAGGACGTTTTCCAGGAACGCCGAGAGCAACCCCTTCCGCTTGCGCGCCGGCAACACCCCGCCGACGACCTTCGCCCCGAGCGCGACGGGCGTCATCTCGTTCGAGCGCTCGTCCTGCCGTCAAAACAAAGCCGGCGGTGAAAGGGTCAATCTGCCGAACGTGTAATCCGCGCATGGCGCCCGCGATTGTTTCTGGAGTAGTGGTGCCGTCCGCGCGACACTTGCCACCAGGATCGAAATAGAACTGGATGCAGTAAAACACCGCGGATTGCAACTCACGCGCTATTTTCGGCCGGCCGACAGCTGTTGCCTTCGATTACGCGGAGAATCACTGCCCGAAATACATTTCGTCCTCACACGCGCAAGGCGTCGTACGTGCAGCATCAGCTGGTAGCACACAAATTTCCACCGGGCACATTTTTACCCGACTGACTCACGTCCGAAACGTGACGTGCGCTCGGGCGACGAGAAAAGCGCGAAGTTGTAATTACGTAACGCCGCTTTAAATATCGGCCGCATAGGAATTCACTGGAAGGATCGCCGTCGAACGCTTTCGTAAACACGCAATCATAATAGACGTCAACGCTACGTGCGAGTGATTTATATTTGAACCGCGCGGGGTTAAAAATATCTCGCCGTCTAGTGCGCGTCTATTGTGTAAGTGCGTCGGCATGCGATTCGCAATCGCGCGCCGTGTGGGCGCAGAGAGCAAAACACGAAAGAGAAACAAAACCGGCGCGGCGATGCAGCCGTGCACCATGTGCGCAACGATTACTCCCTTGCCGCAGGTAGTAATAGTGGCGTTGCGGTGCGCGCCCGACGCGCCGCGTCCACCCCTCCAGCCGGTCCCGGGGAAGCCGTGACGTAAATTCATTCATAGAGTTTCGCACCCGGGAAAGTTTGCCCGCCGCCGCGCGTGTCCTTGGCCTCAGCCGCGCGGCCGGGGCGGGCGGGGGCAATGGGAAATCGCGCGCGACCCCTCAAGGACTCGCCGCGCGTGACGCAGGCCGGCGCGTATTCACCCCGGCACGATCGTGCGCTCCTGATACTCCATTTCCGGTCGCGACTCCGGCTTCCGCTTTTCCGTGCCGCCCCCGACGTCCGCCGTTCGCGCGCAATCGGCGTCGATGCGCGCACATGTTTCGATCGCGCGTTTTTCTCTTTGTTTTCGAGAGCGCCGCGAACTAATGCGGCGACGGCCATTATGATATTGTGACGTTGCGAAAATGCGTTGGACGTAAACGAAATGGGCAAATCGTGTGGGCACCGTCGCGATACCATATGGACGAGATGGTAATACGTTAGCAGGCCTTGCCGCGTTTCAATGAAACATTTATTATGTAAGTTCGGCTCGAAATGGCGATATTCAAATTGCCCGATAATTATAACAAAACAGTAGGTGTTCATTAGAGGTGTGCACGACGGCCGTGCCAATCATAATCGAGCAGTTTCATTGCTTCTCCAATGTCGTCCGAATCGGATTCTTCTAGAAACGTTGCCGTTTTGGTCAAATCCGGTTGTTCTCTTAAAGCGATTCTAGAAGTTTGCAAAGTTGAACGCTTGAAATCAAGGAGTGGACATTCGCCATTGCGACGCGGCGCCGCCGAAATTGTGCGATATTTTATGTATTTTTAGTTTATGTGTCACATTTAACTGCAACTTGGGACCAACTTAGTAGCAGGATATTATGTTATTTTAGCTCTCCGTGGATATCTGTCGCGCGAACACATACGAAGCGTTAATTATCTCCTCGTAGGATTCGTGATCCTCGCTTTTCGTACATTCGGACGGCGGCGTTCGGAAGCCGGCGGCTAATTATACATTCGACGAAACAAATTGAGCGCGGCGATGTGCGGCAGGGAAAGGCGGTTTGCGGTTTTGCGGCGGCACGCGTTCGGGAACAAGTGAAGCGGACGCGCTGGTCGAAGAGCAATATACCTGAGCCTGAAGGTCCCGCGAACCACAAGGCGACCAGATCGTCGACGCTGGTCGTCGGCGGCGTGTGATGGCCGTATCCCGAGTAGTAGTAGGGCGGCGCGGCGGCAAAGTCCAAGAGCCGGCCGCGAGGCGGCTCGCCGCCGCTCGCCCCGTAGTTGCCGTCCCTGCCGGCGGCGCGCGCGTTCCGGGGGCGCGCGACGCCGTTCCCGGCTGCGGTGCCATCTAGCAGCAGCTGTTGCACCTGCAGGATATCCACAAACTCTTCGCCACTTGTTGCACTCTCGCGCGACCGCTGCCTCGCGTACCCGCTGCCGCCGCCGGCGTCATTCCGCACGTCCTCGTGTTCCCTGCGCATCGCGAGCGTTAACATGTTGATGGCGCGCCGCACCGCGAAACCGTGCGCCCGCTGCGAGCATAACAATTCACTGGGGCGCCACTCGCCGCGCGCTCCCCGGCGACGCGCTCGCACCACCGGCTCGGAGAACTCGCGTCGCGTGCGCTCCACGCGAACGTCGCCGTCGTGCCGCGAAACGGTCGCGGCATGAATGAACGGCGTCGGCTGCCGGCGCTCGCGGAGCCGGCGCGTGTTGTCGTGCGCGTCTCGCAGGTACGGGCCGTCGGAGAGAAAACGCCAACACGCGCTTCGGGTACGCCTCTGCTCAAAACGCGGGCACCATCGGTGACGTCAGCGGGTTCGTCACGAACGGCCGGTGGTCGCGTGCTCGCGGGCGCTAAACACTCGCGCGCGTACTCGGCGAGTCCCTGGTCCCCTGACCCATCGCATCCACCACTCGCGATCGGCTGGCGCGAACTGCTGTTACATTGTCGCCGCGCTAACCGACTACCGGCGCCCACTGACTAGCAGTTCATTGGCGAAGTTTATAGCATCGTTATTCGATCAATTCTAAGCGCGCACCGACGAGCGCCGGCGAAAATATACAACCGACGGACTCGTCGCTCGTGACGCCGCCGCCGCGCGCTGCCTTCCAACTCCTAGAAAGGCGGGAAAATTGTTATTCTTACGCGGCGCGCACGCCGTCGTGATGTCATCGGCTCGTGCCGGCGCTGACTCTTTCGCCTATTTATAAGTTCACCAAGAGCGACGCGATTACGGACCATCTAGAACGGTGTAATGGGACCGGCCGTGCCAATTTTTCCGCCGTCGCGACCGTAAAAATCGAAAACACGCACATCGCAGGACATCAACCTAATTTTTTTTTGTCTAAATCCGCATTTTTGTCTAACGAAAACACTGCCCACGCGCGACGAATTAGTATCTAAACACATTTCCTCATCGGCGCGCATATTTTTGTATCATCCCGTCGAAACGTTTTCGAAAAAGCCTACCGAACGACATCTAGTGCGCTGCGCATATAGGAAAACATAAACATCGACGGAAAGTTAAAAAAAAAACACGATCGTTATTTACGAGTGACTTACTTTAATTATACGCGCCTGGACCGAATCGAAGCAACGCGAGCGGACATGTTTTATCACAATCCACCGCTGCACTTATTCTTATCATCTCGGTTACACTTTATGACTATTTCATTCATTTTCGCTCACAACATTAAATAGTTCTCCTGGCTCACCGGTGCCAATGCATGCTCCGTAATTGCCAGCGCGCGGCCGCGCCGCGCTTTTGGGCTTGGGTCCGCGAAAATATCAAATTCCGCCGCGCGGCCGGCTTCCACATGTGCGCGCATGCACAACAATATTATTCGAAAATAGCCATCGAATTCACGACGGCTCGAGAGCGCGCGCGCGCCAGGGAGAGAACGGAACGGCCACTCGCGATAACAGCGCTCAGATTAAACGTGTCTATCTATCTTGCAAACAGAATGTGTTCCGGGAAGTCGCGTTCTGAAAAATTGATTAACACGTCGTACGCACCACGAGCCGCCGGCTATTATAATTTTTTTCGAGCGTTTGCGCTCTTTTCTTGTTCCGACTTGGGCTTAATTGCCGCAGTAATCGCCTTTGGCTGCCGTTTCCAAGATAAAGTCGGGTTTCAGTTACAGGATCTACGTTCGACGCCGGCCGCGCGCTCGCGTTCGGTTACATTGTCAACAGCGCGCACAGAGAGAAATTTTATTTATAAACGATTTTTGAGTGCTCGCTGGACGGGATATTTCTATCCTAGATGTTTTCCTTGGCCGTCTTGATTTGCTTTTGCAGACTACTATGTACGCCGTCACTTGGTCAAGTTGCAAATGTTATTTTAACGATGGATACGAATGCGTGATTTTCTGAATCAATACGTTCAGATTTTTCTACAATAAATAGGGATACGAAGTATTATATCATTCGAAAGCTCATTTTCTCCTCTACAACCCCCGCCCCGGCTTCATCATTTGTTAACATTCGTAAACTTCAACAATGAAAAGACCTACGTAGTTGACTCCTCAGTTTCTTCGAATCTATGTTTGCCAGTTTCCGGCAAAAGGGGCATCAGCAAAGTGGCTAATAATTGATTAAATTGTTTCCAATCAAGGAAGAAAACGCTCATTACTTATTATTCTACCATGACAATCCATTTTCTTCCTGAAATTGATCACGAATGACGGAAAACGTGGACGATAATACAACAATTTGATCTACTGGATCTTTTCGTCTTTATTCTACAATAAATGCGAAAAATGTGGACGATAAGACGCTCATTACTTATTACTTAACCCAATATTTCGTTTATTTCGTTTGTGCGAATGTCCAGCGCCAGCACAAGGCCTCTCCACACGTCGATGTCTAGGAAAGATCATTGCTAATTAAATATACAAGTTGCGCCTAGCATACTTCACCTTATCACCCCTAGGAATAAACGTTTCGCCACTTTAACTTAAATTCAGCCTGCGCACGAGCAATCTGCGCGAATAAAGCAGACGCCCGTGCTGCGCGCGGCCGAGCAACTTCCACGAAGCTCGACGCACCACGTCGGAAAGAAGCGGGCGCGGAAGAACAATGGCAGCGATTGTGGGCTCTCGCGGTCGCGGACGGCGGACCTGTGGACGGTGCAAAAAGTCGCGTCGCTGACAACCGAGGCGACGAGCGCGAGGTGTCGCGCAAAACGGCGCGGCGAAAGAATGGAAGTGCAGCGAATGATCGACGCAGTCGCCGCGCGCAATCTGACCGGCAGCGGTTGTCGCAGCGTTATTTGCGAAGCGTCGTCGCTCGTGCCTGCGACGCGAGAAATCGCCAACAAGAAGCTTGTTAATTGTCACTTACAAAACGCGCCATTCTTTCGCGCCCGTGCGCCCGGAGCCCTGACAAGCGGCTTATCATCGCGTCGGTCGCAGCGGCACTGAAACACAACGATATAAGTCAATTAAAAGCTTTCCGCGGGACGCCTGCGCGACGCGGCGCTCCTAATGAAACGCATAAATCATTTTAAATTGATACTTTTACTCGTTGGAAATTGGTTATTTATCGCGTCTGGGAAAATCGTAGGGAAATATTCTCGGCCGCGCGTCGCGCATAAAGCGCGTATAAATTGAAAAACAATTTCGAAGATATAAATAAAGCGGCGAGGATGGCGGAGCGCCGAAGAGAAAAATCCGAAAACGCGTCGCGAAGTAACTTATCGCATTGCAACATCCGAACTTTTTTTCGGATTTGAACGCGCGCCAGATATTTATTTATAAGTTTTCGTTGATTGTCGCTGCCGGTCGTTAAAATCGGAGAAGAGCGCGCGTATTATTCTAGCTCGGAAAACAACAAACCCGACGGATTAGACGCCGCGCGGCGGAGCGAGAAACATTCGGGCCGAGCGCGACAACAAAAACGTATTTATAATAAGCGTTTTCGTTTAAGTCTAATTGCAACGCGCCGGCTTGCAGGAATGTCGCCTGCGCGTTGCGACCGGCCGTAATGAATTACATCAATCTGAACTTTGATAAATTAGCTCGCGCGCAATTTCCGTGTGTTCTCGATTTCGCGCGCCGGCGTTTTTCCGTTGTAAACACTCAACAGGGCACGCGTATTGCATCACCGCGCGCGGCTAACTGGACGTTGATGCAGTGCTTGTAATTCGCCATATTTCAATCGCGCCGATATTGGATTGACAACTGGTGTACCGGCGGTGCCAATGCATTTCGCTATGAGTCGCGCCGGTGCCAATATATAGAGAGGACGTCGCGAAGGAGTTGTCTTATTTGCAACCGTTGAGCGAACGCACCTCCTCCGGTTGATTCGCTTCAGCAATTAGGCAACACCTTGTATTGGCCAGAAGGAAACTCGGAGTGCTCTCTCAGTATCGGTGCATTAGTTTTATAGACCCGAAGAGATTTATGGCGGACACGTCGCGTACATTCTATACGATTTCTCTCATTCCCTCACTTCCCCGTGCATAATTCTTCTAATAAATAAAAGTATACATTTAAAGCACCCAATTACGTTTCGAACATTACAATTAATTAATTGTTGGTAGATAATTGTAAATTAGTACGTGCATTCGATATGCTGGATTAATTAAAATTTATTGCGGTTATTCCTGCTAGTCGGTCGGGTCAGCCTGTTTTTAGCCAGTAGCAATATTGGAAATAGTTAGTTGCGTAACGAGGGTCGAAAGCAGTGAAATGGATTTGAGGCACCACCGAAAAGAGGGGCACAATAGGATGATCGATGTCGTGCCGGTCAGAGTAATTCAATATTATATCAAGGACACCAGTCACAGTCAGCGTGTTTTGTTTCCTCATAAATTGGCATGGATGGCCATGATCATTTGTGATTTGCAGAACTGCTGCTGCGCCTTAAATTGACGCAGATAGCCATGATCAATTGTGATTGGCGGAATAGTAACTATTTCAACCAATGCGTTGTCTCCTGCACGTTATGTGTTCATGGGCGACTGCATTCGTGTATTAATGAGAAATTATCATATGAGTACAGCACACGAACGATATAATAGGTTGTGAGTAATAAATATTGTGCGTTTTAACCCCCATAATTTTCGCATTTCTACAATAAATAGAGATAAGAATGCAGCAGAAAGGAGCCGATTGTTGTTGTCCACATTTTTCGTCATTCTAAACAGAGATGAGAAAATTCCGGAAGAAAATGGATTGTGTTGAGTCGAGTAATGAATAATGGGCGGTTTTTTTTCTTTATTAAAAAAATCGGTTGTTCCACATCCAATATAACAACAATTTTATCAGTTAAATATTCTCCGCTATTGGTAACCATCTCCTGCCACCGTTCAACCACTTTGTCGATGCCCCTTTGCCAAAAATCAGCTGGTCTAGACTTGAAAAGGTTGGCGGATCCTTGTTGAAGATTGTCAATGGACTATTTTGACGTTCTGTCAGAACGCCATTTTTGAGTAGGGAATGGTGCCTTCGGTGTCTACGGTGGGCAAACAATAACAAACCGTTCCCAGTGGTCCAAACGACTAGGGCATGCTGAAGTAAGGGTCACCAAATCTTTTGTTGGTTAGTTTGTTTGCCCATCGTAGAGCTCAGTGCA
>JARRAA010026876.1:0-10511 GCA_030557295.1 Ecitodaemon sp. MM-2014 | reverse complement strand
TTCCAGCGTGCGCGCGTACCCCGTTTCCCGTTATCATGATTTTTACGCGAAATCGATACGCTCGCCTCCACTGTACGACGATTCTATGCAGTAAAAAGTGTCGTGCGGAACGAAGCGACTTTCTTTCAGCGCGCTTTCCGCCGCAGATGCAATTCGGTTTGCAAATCCGGAGGCGAGCCGACATTTTCTAACTGCTCCGCGATGCGCCTGTCGCAATAATGCGCGAAACATATATCGGCTTACGCACGCCGCGGACTCTCCTGCTATTCGACCAGAAAATAAAGTAGATATAACAATACGTTGCGGAGGGATGTCAAATGTATAATGCGATTGTAATAGTCCGCATCGCATATTAGAAGAAAATAAAGGAAAGCAAGGCGCCGGCGGTTGCTTCGGTTGCCATTTCGTATGACGAGACATATTGGAAATGAATAGATCCCGGATATAATCGCGTTATTTGCTGAATAAACTCGGAAACGTTCAGTGCGGTTGCACGATGCGTGTGCATATATTCACGGTACATATAAGAGAGAGTAATAAGCGAGTGCAAGAGTAATGTATTAATTAATCGAATTAATTTGGAATGACGCCGCGGCGTGCTGGATGATTCCGCCAAGGTGGGCGGCAGACGCGACGCGCATCGTTAATGCAGCCGGGGTGTTATTCGCCGTTGAATTTACTAACTCCGGCGAGCCGGGCGAATTTGTCCTTGTCACGTGCCCCTCTATTGGAGGATACGAACAGAAAGTAGCATAAATCATCGTTTCAGCTCACGTACGAATTTCATTCGAGCCAATAAAACAATGTTTGCGCAGCGTAGTACCCGCTTCTTGTAAATATATTTCGCGCGATCAAGAAGACAAACACGAGAAAGACACGCCAAAATATGTTGTTGTTTTTTACTGCGTCACGACGTGCCTCGCGTCCTTCCAGATTCCCTTCTTGAAATTTCAATGCGTCTTCTTCATATTGCGCGCACGCAAAATACCTCGCTTTTCATTTTAAGCGGTTCCGCCGCATCCAATAGATAGCAATAGACGGAAGTAATTACCTGACAAGCGCACACCTCGCCGAAACCGCCCTTGCCGAGCACACGATACATGCGGAACGTCTTGTAGGTGACGGGCTGCGCCTCCAGCCACTTCCATTGCAGATATCGATGGAAGTACATGCTGCGCGCGAAGTCCCGAAACGGCTCGTGCGCCAGGCACGCCTTCACCGCCTGCACGCACGGCGCGAAGAGGTCCTTGTGGCCGTTGGTCAGCTTGTCGCTGGCGGAGAGCTGCAGCCCCAGCTCGGGGAACGAGAGGCACTCCTCGCCATTCGACCCGCTCATGAACTCCTTCTTAATCGCGTCCGCCAGCTCCACGCGCGCCTCGCCCGTCTCGACCTCATAGCGTTCGGTCGCTTCGAGGAACTTTAAACAGCGGTTATATTCCGAGCACTTCGATTCGCACCATTGTTTAAATAACAATTTACCTATAGGTTGCTGATCCACAACATAGTCGTATCTTATATCTGAAAGCAGGCATCGTTCGATTAGTAAAACGTGTCACTAGGCAGCACATAAATTAGAAAATAACGAAGCGCGTCCAGACGCGTTTTCGAGCGCAGGCGCACTGTGTAAATACGCTCGGAAATAAAGCGGCTTACGCCACGCAAATCTATCGATTAGCAACAGCGTGCACAATATCTCAATTTGCAATGTTTATTTCGGTTTCGTCTGCGCGCGTTCGCTAAACGTCCGTGCTTTTTATTGCATTTTCATAAATATTTTTGCCACGCGCGAGTTCGTGCTCTCGAGAGCGCGAGGAGCGCGAAGCATGTGCATTCGTTGATTTATTTGCTTTGCTAGTTTGTTTTAAACGTGCATGCGCGCACGCTAATTGGAAGCGAACACAAAAAAAAAAGTTCTGAATCGGAAAAGTCCGAATGGGTCCACCGAAACGCGCTCGAATAATGAATGAAGCGCTAATAACAAGTTAATAACAATCGTGCGCTTAGCGTCGACGCCACTGATAAATCCGGTAGTTGGAAGTCCCCGCATTATATCTAATCAGCTCGTAAGTGGGCAATTAAGCGCAGCGCGCTCCGGTTCGCGTTGCAATCTTATCGCGAAAAAATAATGCAAATTTATATTGATTACATGCCGGAGCAACAATAAAGATATTCGACGCGTGCGCGAACATGTGCGAATACTTGCCTAATGTGTTCTTTAATTCAATGCACTGCGATATGTGAGGAAATTGCAGGATCTTCCTCCATTTTTTGCTCTTCCCCTTATTACTATCGGATCCACCTGGAAGCAAACGTAAATATCGTTACACATCTGATGTAAGCGAGTGCGGCCGGCGCATGCGATAGCCTGGATAGCATCGTGGCGAGAATGCGAACGTAATTTTGTAAATAATTACACTAATTGTTATCGTAAAACGTTCATAATTAAATAAACACATTACGAATACTACGACAAAATGCACGCGGCGCACGTAACGCGCGTCTCTGCCGCGTTCAAATTTACCCACGTTACATTATGCGTTTCGTGGCGAGATAAAATTTGCATTTTTACGGCGTCATGCTCATTTCGGAGCGGAGAAATGAATGAAAAACGCCGAGCGCGTTCGAGTTTCGTAATTTCGAAATAGTGCGGCGTGTACTTTGGGTTGTCTACAGTCAGCTTCCGCAAACAACCACGAACGAAAGTCGACGTAAAGTTTAAAGCAGAAAAGTGTAATTTTTTCCTCGAGTAAGTGAGAAAATTGTGTTGTTGCACCAGGTACGAGCAATAATCAGGTACGATTAACAAAGAGTTACAAATTAGCAGTAGTTGTTTTATCGATTAACTGCAACTGATCGCAGTTTATTCAAGATGAGAAAGTTAGGTTATAATGTTACATATCGTTAATAATTAAACAAAATACGTTCAATTTGTTTAGTTTCGCGCGAATTTGGTGGAGAATATGGGCGAAATTGTTACTTACCCTCTCTTGCCTTTAGATAAACTGTATTTGCAACAATGTTTTCTAATTCCATGAGTTCCAGCTTGACTGATTGATAAACCCGCTGGCTCGGGCCGTAAACGACCCGTTTCCATGAAATATAGCTAGATAATTAGCCGATCCGCGCAGCAGGGTTGGTGAGGTGGCTCGCCGACGGTGTGCTTCGCCCTGAGGAGGTCGCGCACTGGAGGATACGAACGCACCGTGTGTGTGTGTCGGCGACGAACGGAGATCGACGGGCCTCCTCCGATGCGGCTTCCTGCTCGGCGGCCAGCACTACGCGCTTTTGGCAGTGAATGGCTTGGTGGCGAATGGTCCGTCAACGCAGTAATCCACTCGAAGTAGGCGCACGGTTAAGGGCGGCTCGAAGAAGGCCACGCGCACTCACAAGATTCGCTTTACTTCGACGCACTCACTTTCGGGCCCGCACGCGAGGTCCGGAGAAGACGCGGCGCACTGACGACGGCACTTTGCGATGCAGGGGCAGAACGCGATAGAAATTCTGCGTCGGAAACGGCCGGGGCCAGCACTACGCGTCGGGCGACGAGCGGAACGCGCACACGGCGGAGAGCACGAGCACCAAGTAAAGGCTGTTCCTGTTAGACGGTTGCGGCGTTGGAGCGCAACAACACCGAGCTCATAGGTCAGACTAGCGGACGGCCGCGCCGACGATCACGGGGCTCGCTCGCGACGACGAGACACACGCGCCGGCTGCGCGACGCTGGCGAGGGCGAAAAGCGCGACACGTCCCGCACACCAGGGGTGTGTCGCAACTCGCTGGCTGCCCTGTGCCTTCGGGATTCTGCGGGCTCGACGTGCGTTCGTCTGCGTGCGTCAGCGGCGCGGAGAAGCTTCGTGCGAGCCGTACGCTGTTACACTGCGCGCTGGCGTTCGCCAGTCGCCGCTCGCCGACTCGCCGGCTCAGGCGTCTTCGACGCTGCGCCGTGCGGATGCTCGTGCGGGTTCCTCGCCGCTCGCGCCAGCTCGCTCGCACACGCCGCTTCCCGTCCGCCGGCTACTCGAACACTCGGTAGAGCACGTCGCGCGCGCCGATGGGATGGAGGAGGGAGCGAGCATGCGGCGCGGCGCGGCAGCGAAAGCGAGAGCGGCGATCGCGCGCCGCACTCTACGCAAATTCGATCTATCCACGGCCCGACCGGCACGGCAGGAACGGCGATAATGCAGCTCGACGCAACAGGAACGCATTATCAATGAATTGCAACTGTTTGAATACATTACTATGGGCTAAATCAAACGTCGCATATGGTCCAGTGCAGTATTGGCTGTATATCTACGCCACTTGCGCTCCGACTTTACATTATTCAAAAACATTCCTCGTTATTCAACATTAAGATTCAGCGCGTGTCTTCATCGCCGCCGATTGTGTTCACTGATTGTTGATTACAAGCGAGTACCCGACGTGCGCGTCCCATTCGGGCGTCGCTTGCTCGCATCGCGCCCGGTGCGAATGTGCGCGCGGCATCGCTTGGTTTTCTCTTCGCAATCTTCGCATTCGTCGAGCGCGGCGACGACGGCGGCAACTGTACGAATGCGAAATGTACGTGGAATCTCGGCGTATTGCATCACACCGACGCCACACGCGTGCGCGCGCGCGCACAATGAAAGCAAACGCTCCGCATGTAGGCGTGCGTGCGATGTATGCGCGATGGTGAGGCGTTTAAGAAAATTGCATTTCCAATTGCAATTGGAATTGATACATAAATTTTACGACTCGGGCAGTCAACAAGTCGCTTCGCTTCGTGTTGCGCTCGCCGATTTTTATTCATGCGCTATCTTTCGAGAAACATCTCTCAATTTATAACACGCAACAACATTGGTGCGATTTAAGGTTAGGATATAGGTTATGATATCGACCGCGATGGCGGTCAAAGTTTGCTTATCCTACGCTTTAATTACGCACAATCAGCGGACCGCAACTCTTTTTTTGTGTTTTTAATCGATGCGACAAACAGGCGCCTAGCAAGGATAATTGAAAAAGTTTTCTTGTCATCTTGTACGGCACAACAAAGGACGCAACCGTCTAGCAACTTTTTGCAATTACGCGTTGAAGTTTTCCAATTAATTGTTAACTCATATAAATTTGTCGCTTAACTTTTTCGATCAACATTCATTAGGCACTCACGCATCTACTTCTATTCCTCTTAATGACATGATGATTATGACTCAATTCTCGATTTACGATTTTCGAGCACGGATTATCGATTCTCGATTCTCCATTCTCGATTTACGCAACAATCGATTGTGAGTTGCAAATGTTGCACGTTTAAACTTTAAGTCATACGCATCATCCAGGCAATTCATTCCTTACCAATAGGGGAAACTGGGAACATGACCAAAGACAACCAAGACTCTGTTTAGATTGCCCCAAATATGCCATTTTGGTGAGTGATTTGCAGTTCTAGTTCTGGCCACAATTGTCACCGATCTCCCCTACTCGTAGGCACGGCTGCGCAGAGCGCTTACAAGGCAAGAATCCAATTCGGCAAGCATCTTCCGTTCGAGATTAAAGACCACACCACCCACGGATATGTAATAATTCATTGTTCGACTTGCTCGGACGCTTCGAACGACTTTTGCTCCGGCTCCGACGGCGAACCGCCCGATGAACATGAATAATAAGGCGAGTGTTAATGAAATCGGTGCGGCGATGCCCCGAAGACGCGGGCGAAAGGCGAAAGATGAGGAACGGCGCTTTTATTCAATTACAAGTTACAAATTACCACACGACGCCAACGGGAATGAAGAGCGATGAAAGGACGATTGAACAAAAGCGGCGCTCGGCCCTCCTGTGGTAAGCACAGCAAAAACAGTTTTCACATCGTTTGCATTTTCAATTGGTTTCGGCGAAAAATCTTCTAAAACGCCGTGCGGCTAATTGTAAGTGACAACGAGCGATTTTCGAGTTAGTCGCAACAGGCGCGGGACATAAAGCAGGAATAATTTATTTGGTTCGTTTTCTAGCTGCACAATGAGCGAGCGCGGAGCGCTGATGCGTGTTGACATGTCTTTTGATTCGTCCGATTCGTTTGATTCATTCGAATCATCCAAATAAATAACACGCACACATCTGCGTGCGTGTTCGAATGCAACTTGTTGAGCAGTAAAATAAAACTTTCTAAAATTATCCTCCTTCGCGCGCGAGGCGAAGGCGCTGCAGAGCCTTCTGTTTAATAATGTGTCCTATAAAATTTTTACGGCCGTCGCGCATAGGCCTATGCGTAAATCTCGGCGTGTGTCAGATCAATTCTAAGTCAAAAAGTCAACAGAACCGCGTTAAGTTTTATATTTAGATATGCATAGAGAATTTCGTGACGTATTTTTCTATTCACAGTCGAAGTGAATGAACGGCGATTTCTTCTCATTTTAATTAACGTGTATAATAAACGCATCATCACGATTTGTGTTGCAAACGCTGTGACGTCAATGTTTTGGTTAATTTATTCGTAGTAAATAATAAGGCAATTTAAACGTTTTAGAGGTTGTGAAAAAACGGTTTTGCTTGTGAGAGAACGGGACACTCTTAAATAAGCCACATCTAGTAAGTGGGGAAGTACGATATTTGCTTAATTAATTAATAAGTTGCCTGCTCTATTGTGCAAAACGACGTATCGCAGATGTTTGATAGTTTTTGAGTACTGACACGTGGTGCCCTTGTGAAACACAATGTTAGCTATGATTTTGCATATCGTTGTTTTGTTGTAATGGGTACGGTTTTTGGGCATACTACTTTTTAATTTATTCGACAGTTCAATGGGTTCATTGCAATCATATTCCATTTCATGTTTATCAATGTATTGAAATATCAAAGCACAAAAGTCCCAAAAGTAAATTTGTGACTACACCTGCTCTGGAATTGGGGTATATTGAGCGAAACATTTTCTCCTAAAAAAATCATAAAATTAGTGCCAATAAATTAATTTATATAGGCACTTCAAATTTGTCTTGGTTTATGACTTTATTTATTTTGGTTCATGAATTAATTAACATAATTTCGGGAAACTATTTGGGGTCTCCTCTACAATTGGCTTTTTAAACTTATCTTCTTATGGCCATATAAATGGCGTCTTTGGGACCGAAACCAACCAAAATGAAAATTGCCAGATTTGTTGATGCCATTTTAACGAATGCCTTTTAGGTTAATTACGTTTCAGCCAAATTATGAGGAAAGTTCAGCAAGTTCTTCACAAAGTTTTGCCCGGCGTTGCTAATTTGCTAATTCGGGGAAGGCGGAGTTAATAAATCACGATAATATTTAAATACGCTTGGAATATAATTCAAAAAATCGTTTCTGTCAGAGGCGTAATTAGCAATTGCTCAAACTAACAGCTCGATGGTTAGCGTCGACACGCAGCGAAGACGCGAACAGAAATTTATAATCTGCCTGAATTTACGAGCATCAGCGTCTGGTCCCGTCGCAATTTCAATGATTTACGAGTTCATTACGAACAAATTTCTATTCATCATCATTGATTGCTCATTATGTTCCACCTAGGCGAACACACACGCGGCGTGCGACTGGAGAAGCCTTTAACGCTTCGAAAAGCAATAAATATCGGAGTGGTCGAAAGACTGCCATGTTGTTGCGCAAGTTGGCCGAACATATGTCACGAGTGCGCGCGCATGCGCAGGACGTCTGCGACTCGAAAAACGCGTGTTCACAACGACGCGGGAATGCGCGGATCGAGATCCGTCGCGTTCGGCGCGGAGTTCGCTCGTGAGCCGCGCGAGTAATTGATAAATTATTTAATTAGTTATGCAAGAATTTTTACGTCTTGCGCAACGCGCCGAAGAACTGGCCAATGCGGCTGCGCGGCAAGGTTAGGCGGGTCGAGCGCGACTCATTTGTTATTTTCTTGCTATTCAAAGCTCGCCGAGTGAAAAATCCACGTGTTGCCAGACTCTCGACTCGATTTAGAACGTCGAGGACCTGAGCGCCGTCAAGACGCGAGAGTCCGCGGGACCTAATAACTCGATTCGAAGCAATTAAGTTGTCCGAAACATTTAATAAAAAGCCGGCTCGAGATATTTTCGTTCGTGCATCTACTGATAAATGACATTTTGCCGCGTGAGTGACGGCTGTTATAATTCGCCGCGAACGGTTGATGATTTTTTAATTGGCGGCGAAGTTCGACGCCGGTTTTCGATCGATTCGTGAGCGCAAGTCTAGGACGAGACCTGGGAAATAAACACGCGAATAATTTCGTTTTCCAATCGTCCTGCTCGCCGTTTCGGCGCTCGTTTGTTACGAACTTTACGCGCGCCGACGCTGGCGCTGCGCATGGATGCTTATTATCCTATTCAACAAAATACTCTTGTGTCCGCCGCGCGCGCGTGTTTATGGTTTTTTTTCGAATATGTTGAACTCGAAGTCCGAGAACCAGAATAGATTTGTTGATTCGCTCGATCGTTGATCGTGCGTTGTGTAAGCTTTCACTCATTCACCAACTTTAGTTGCCGATCGCCGAAGCTCGAAACGAATTCGGCGTCGAGACATAAAACAAAGTTATAAATATTGAGAATATAATCAAAGTGGAAGCGAAGCTGGAGGAGCTATCTTTTTATCTAATGCTTGGTTGGACACAATACGCATCGGATTAAAATCGATTTCGGCTGATTGTGAGAAACAAAAATGATAAATTCGTTTTTAATCTAGGCGATTTTATTTAATTGCCGTCTTCGATTAATGATCGCAATTTGTACGCGTTCGAAATTGGAGACATTTGTGCTCTGATAAATGCAATTAGTAAATAACGTCAAATATTCCAATTATTTTGTGTCGACTACTATTACGAATGGTTTATACATCGCGGTTGATATTGTAACATCGAAATGTGACGCAAGCGAGATATTTATTTCATTCGACTAATTGCAATTTATTTAATAGTTCGTGTTTTTTAATTTTGTTTCAATAATTGACATTTAGAATACTCTGATATTACGACGTGGAAAATAAAATGCGTTGTACCTGGGTATTTGCAACTGTCGCAATTAATAAATATTTATTGACGCGTTCATCGATTAGTATTTGCTAGAGAATTAATCTACTTTGGTATGTTTGCTGTTTGCCGAAGCCAAATACCAATTTGGGGGATACCCAGAGGAGTTATGATAATCCTCTATAGAATTCCATCAAAAACCTAGTAGTCATTAATGTTCTTTGAAAAACTACCAGGGAACCGTTTACAAACATAATATTGGTTTGAGTAATGAGTAGTGAGCGTCTTGTTCACATTTTTCTTAAATAAATTGAGATGAGACTATACCATTCGAAAGTTCTTCTCTGCAGCCCGTCGTCTTCAATTGTTAACATTCGTAACCTTCAACAATGAAAAGGACCTCCAAAATTAGCTCTGCAACTTCTTCGAATCTAGGCCAGCCGACTTCTGGCAAAGGGTCATCGACGAACTGGTCGAACACATACTAAATTAATTCTTGTTATATTTGATGAGGAACAGTCGAATATTTAATAAATAAAAACCGTTAATTGCTTCTTACTCATTGTCAGCCCAATACAATTAATTTTCTCACCTCTATTTAGAACGACGAAAAATGTAGATGAAAAACAACAGTTTGCTCTACCGGATTTTCTTATCTCTATTTATTGTAGAAATATACAAAAATGTGGATGATAAATCGCTCACCACTTATTACTCGACCCAATAATTCCCTAGATATCGAAATTGTTTCGTTGCTCGGTCTCCCCTACACATTTTATACATTGAAATTACTGAATTTTATTCTTATCGCTAGTAAAATCTAAATGTGTAGACATTTTTTAGATTTATCCCTGATATTGAGTTTTCGGTCAACATAAAACTTGGAAGATTGTGTTTCACGTATGATGCCACTCACTAGTAGGTATCGATTGTATCAGCCGCCAGGACAAATAGCCGTCTTAATTGGACAGTCGTGTGTAGCTAGAAATGCGTGATTCGAAATAATTTATGTGAAACGAACGAACATTCGTAGGCAAATCAAGAGAAAGGACAATAAAATGAAGATGTTAGCGTCGCATCGGATTTTTATTGGTCTGGCGATGAG
This sequence comes from Ecitodaemon sp. MM-2014, assembly GCA_030557295.1. Taxonomy (NCBI): domain Eukaryota; kingdom Metazoa; phylum Arthropoda; class Insecta; order Coleoptera; family Staphylinidae; genus Ecitodaemon; species Ecitodaemon sp. MM-2014. The sequence goes on along the minus strand of JARRAA010026876.1, from coordinate 450 downwards.
GTAGCGAACATGGGAGACGAATAATCACGTGGAGCTTTCGAAAATTTATCACGACGCGCTGTTATTATCATCGTAATTGAATTAAACATTTATATTCTAACAACGGGCACGACCAAATTCACACATAAATCTATAAATTTTCTAGAAAAATTTAATTTTCTACTCGCATGCATACACATTCACGTTAAATTCAGATAACTGTTCTATAAAGTTAGGAATTTAAACGATCCATATACCTATGATTTTAGGTTTTGATTTGCGCAATTAACGCCTAAACTACACAACCGATTTTGATAATTTTTTCGTTATTTTACTCCTTGGAGAGGTTTTACATTATAATTAAAAGAATGATTACGATATCTGTATTCAATCACAAGGTATGGATTAATCAAGTGAAATTTGTTAATACCCTTCGCTCCCGCTACCTTCCCCTGGCTAAGCGAGCGCATG
>JARRAA010026855.1:0-27317 GCA_030557295.1 Ecitodaemon sp. MM-2014 | reverse complement strand
ATTGACAAACGAATTAATTTATTCCGTCCCTATATCTCATTATTATGCGGGTTTTTCGGTCTGACCGGGATACTATTAAAAATGATTTACGAGTTAGGCTGGGTAGCCTAGCCTAGCCTACCCAAAGTGTGCACACGGTAAGATGCGAGGAAACCTGAATTTCAATCGCAATCAAGGAGCGCTGGTTTTTCTTTGCATTTTTTGTTCAGGAATAAACAGTCTGGGAATAGTTCGCAATTTCCTGGCGTTTGCCGCGATATCTGGGCTGAATATTCATGCAGCTCGAGGCGAACTCGCTTCGTCTCAATATTTATCTTTCATGTTGCGCTTCGAAATGAGTTTCTTTCATTATTACGCTTACAGGTTTTTAAATATTCTGCTTTAAATAAATTTCTCGGAAGCCGCAAATAAAGCGGCCGCGAAGTTTGAACGTCGAAAGAATTATGTCCCATTTAAAATGCGATATTTCAGCGTCCTTCTCGTTTTAGTGCGCCGCCTCAACTCTTTAGCGGCGAGTCCGATTACGCGCTCGTAAATCGCGAGTATTATTAGATCAAACGAATTAATTACGAGACAGTTGTGAACAAACAACCGCGAGGTGACAATTCTTGCGGCCCGAACAACAGGCATTCGTTTTGGAAAAGTGCGCTAAGCTAGTGGCGCATAAGTTTGTTGATATTTTCTATATTGTGTTAAGATTTCGTCCGCAATTCGCGCGTGTAACTGCGTTTCGCGCGTTACGCCGGGTTATAATTAAACCTGGCAAAGATCTATAGCTACACGGAGACAGTGCGGCGCGCCGGTGTGTTCGCGTTCGTGAATAATTTATGTTGTGGCTTGGCAGGAACGCCGCGTCGGCGCGGAGGCGGCGGCGGCGGCGGAGGTGTAAGCCTTTGGGCGTGCGCGTCTGATTGGGAAAACTCATCCCGTCAGCGCGCGCGCCTCCGCCGCCGCGCCCGGTCTTTTGTGTGCGAGCGGCGCGCATTCCTGTCACGACGATAATGAAATTTCGCTCGTGCCGAAACGCCGAACACGTGTACGGCGCGCGGATTAACTAATTATTACATAATTAAGAACATCGATTGCGATAAAGCTCGCGCTGACGACGGCGGATGCGGCGGCGTCTGTGACCGACGGCATCGGGGTTTAATAAATTGTTCCTTAAATCGGACGCCGGGCGCGGACTCGCCGCCGCTCTCGGAGTTGTTTTTTCGTCGCCGCGGCGCTGGGAGCGCGGCGCTCCGTCCACATAAAAATCATATTAATCGTGCCGAACGACGACGTTTATTGCACGTCGAAGCGCAATGCAGCCGTCCCCGCACGAAAACAAAAAAATCTAGCTCAACGTCTATTTCGGCAGCGATGGGCATAATTTCGCCGCCGCGCCGAAACGGTACCGGCGGCATGGGCGCGTCGCCGCATAAATAACGTCACGAATCGCAGATGGCCGCGGCGCGCTCCTTGCGATCTTTAAATTGCGACTTAAAAACCGAAACGCGCTGAAAAACGCGAGCGGCGCGCCGCGACCGCGAGCGTTTCGAGCGAACTGGTCGCGCATGATGCAAAAACAATGCCTAAGTATAGCGTTATATGAAGACGCGAGCGCGGCGCGAGGACGGCTCCGATGTCATCTTCGCGGATGCTCTGAATAATTTCGCAAACGGCGCACGTAGCGCGCCGCCACGCAGCGCCGAGCGGCGGCTTATTAAGAGGCGAACAAACGAATATATATTACTGGTGACAACCGCTAAACGGGCGACGCTCGACCGACGCAAAAAATTCGACTCGGCGACGCGAAAACTATACGAAAACGGCATCGGAACGGACTCGCAATTAGCCAAATACGCGACTTAATTGTAACGAATTACCAACGGGCATGATTGCACTAATGAAGTTGAAACGTGTTTTTTTTTTGTTTGCTCACAATTCCGACGGAACGAAATTAGCAGGCATAAGTTCGCGGCGCGGCGACTTGGCAGAAACAACACGGCAAAGTTCGAGGGCCAAAAATATGTGATGTTAGTTTTTAAACTTTTCAAAGCGTGACGTGGCGTGAAAATGCTTTGTTCCGTCGCGCCGGCGGGTTTACTGGGTCGAAGCAATTAGCAGAAGAGCGATCAACGACACTCGCTCAGTTTGACTGAGAGTTCGGGCGCGGCGAAGACTCGGAGCGCATGCAAAACGCGAGCCGCAACTTCCGAATGGTGCAAAAACAAAAAAGCGTTTGATTTGTTTAATTGCAGTTCGCGCGGCTTCGCGTTCGGCGGGCGCTGTGAGTACACAAGCGATTTGCACGTTAAACAAATCGCTCTTTTAGTGTTTTAGCTTGAAAAGTCAAGGAGGCACCTTCGGCCCTTCGCGCGGCGCACGAAAATTCGCCCGCATTAATTCTTTCGGTTAAGCTTATCGAAGACGCGCGGAAATTTATTTAACCGACTGCGCTATTTTACGACACGTCGCGAACATGTGTCGCGCGCGTCCTCAAGCCGCCCCCGAGCGCGGCGAAGCAGCCCGCGCGATTCGAGTCGACAGAAGGCGCTTGTAAATTCGCTTCTTGCGCATTGTGCATGTTAAGCGAGCCGCGGCGGGCAGAATGCGCGCGCTGGGAAAAAACGCTCCGGCGCGGAACAGATGAAAGCCGACGGCGCATCGATAAAACTCAAACTAATTAATTTGTCCATCTGGAATGAAGCGCGCCCGAGACGCGGGCCGCGGCCCGCGGCCGCCGGCATTATCTAATGGTCGCGACCGGCGGCCGAGGCGCGCGAAAACGCGTTCGGAGCGGACGCGGGGTTCCCCCGCTTAAGGGCCGCGCGCGTCCGCTTTTTGTCGCTCGCTAATTTATTGCGTCGAGCGCGAAACAAACGGACGACAACGGGGCCGGGGCCGCAGAACGCTAAAGAGGCGCGCGGCGACGTCGCGAGCGGCGAACACGACGGACATGCCCCGCACGTGAAAAAGAAACGCGCGCAGAAGAACAACAACGCCGGTCAGGACGACTCCGACGACAATCGCCGGTTTTATAAACGCTCCGCGGCCGCCTGAATTTATATGCAGTTTAAGAATTTAATGTTGAATTACATACTTAGATACAGTGTCTTGAAACACTCGTCGACATCCGGCTAACCGCCCAGGAACGTAAGACATCGATCTGGTCTTCCCCTTCGAGATCGCAGAGAAATCCGTGGAGTGAGATCCCGCAGAATCGGGACATCGTGAAAACGTATCGTGGACATTGACCAGATCGTAACCGATCGTCCTGTATGTCGAATTCTATGAGGTTAATACAACTTTGTACGCGGACACGAAATCTACGAATTGAAAAAGTGACGCGCTCCTCTTTAATGGGACAATATAAAGATGGTCACCGCGCGACCACTTCTTGTGCGCATTTCGCCTCGCAAGAGGACATGCCTTCGTTCGCGTCGCGTCAGGTACGAAGGACGCATTTGTCGGTAGCGAAAACGTTCGTTTCCATCAAACGCGCGGCGAAAAAACGCGCGCCGCGCTTCGCGGACACGCTCGGCGGTCAGGCGCGAGGAGTAAGTTATAATTTATAAAATAATGTCAACGCTAATGACCATAATGGTGCGCGACGTGCGCAAATGCCCGATGGACAAAGCGTCGATCTCTTACGCCGACCCGGTTGTTAAAAAACCGAAGGTACTTACAGCTGGACAGCTCAGAAGTTTAGACAGTTTACGCTTGTCAGTTTTTTTCTTTCTGGACCTAAACTAAAAACTAGTGAGGCGCTTGTTCTTTTTCTAAACATTGTACCCGAGATTGGGTAACATCCCAATCTTCTCCCCATCAGATATTTTTCCAGTTTGCTGGCCGAAGCATGTCGAAAGCCTCGGCTCGGAAAACTGCGGACTTTCCACTGGCGATGTGCCGCACAGTTTCGGCGCTCGTCGGCTCGGAACAGATCTGGGCCGGCATTAAACTATAAAAAGTAATACCTCCAGTCGGGCGGCCGGTATTGACCGGCTTCGATTTTCCCGATGTCCGATGTACGCCCGATTCATCGTTCGATTAGGTTTAGGTTTGTATTTCGTCCGGCCGGATTGTGGCCGAAAGGAGCGCTTCGCAGTTTCGAAATTCGTTTCCTCGTCCTTTCCGCGGTCTTTCACGGCGACCGCGCTCCGAAAGTCCGGATTAGTTCTTAGCCAACTAAGCAATCTTTCTTTAAAAAGTTTCCATCCAATGGAGCATACAAAGTGTTCTAATTTCCAAAAGTCCCGCCAAGTGTTTACACATAATTTAATTGTGTAGTCATTTTTCTTCCCCTGTAGTTTGCGTAATGTAAAAGTAGAAGATTTATTATTCTTTCGCTTCCTTTTCCTCGCCCTGTTCCCCTTGGAGATAAATATATTTGTATCTTTAGAAAAATCCTCATCGAATTAAGTCCGGGCGCCCGGGAATCAACTTCGGAAACTCTGCGTTGCGTAGCCGAAGCATAAAAGAATATATTATTGTATATACTCCGATTTTCTTCCGAAGTCTTGCCGGAAGGAGAAGCTCACTGGATGAAATTCATCGAATGGCTCGTCGAGCGGAAAAGGTGTCTTTAATTTGTTGCCGGGCGAAGTTTACTGCGAAGCGCATAAAGAATTAGCCCCGAAAATCATAATTCAGGCCGGACATTGAAATCTGTTACGGAAAGCGGCGCCGCGAGCGGAATGAATCGAGGCGAAGGCCGTACGTTCACGCTTTTCATGGCGAGGCCGGCGCCTCAGCTTAAATGGAGCAGAAATTGATTATTGAGTATTTAGCGGCGTTAAGTTCACCTGCAGGTCCTGCGCGCGGACGGAGCGAGCATGTCCATTAAACACGTTCGATTTCTGCGCCATTGAGCGCCTTGTTGAAAGTTCGCACGTTGCCTCTCCGGCGAGAAAAGTTACGATTACTACTCACGGCTGGAACGTTAAATTTCCACTCTAGTAACAGCACTTTTCACGCGTCTCCGAGGGTTCGGGCATTTTCCGATAAGTTGAAGCGGTGCAATATTGAGCTCCGCCATCCCCGCGCTCCGATCCCGCAAATCTCGAGCTGTATCCGAAAATAGATTACAGTGTTTTATGAATATTTAAGCAAATGCAAGATGAGCACCGAAATTCGTTCGATGAAGTTCAATAGAAGATTCCAAATAATCCTCACTCAATCGAATTATGCAAACAGTGCTCGAGCGGCGAGCGCGCACGCCGCGAGTTCCTCATCAAAGTTTTAATGAATTTTCGTTCGTCGCCGCTTAGCTCTCGCGCCGCTTTTATTGCGCTCCGGAGTCGGGGCGCGGTCGACGAGAAAAGCGCGACGCGAGAAAATAAAAACGCGCGCCGAAGATCGAAAAAATCTCGGCGCTCGCCTCTCGCTTACTTCGGCCCCGCCGAACGCACAATGCACTATTTCCCTCCGCGCTCCGCGTTCGCCCGCCCGCCCGCGAACACAATTCGCAATACAAATCAAACTCATAGATTACGAAATCTTATTAACTTCTTTCGACGTTTTCGCTCATTGCGCGCGGCGTTTACTTCGCGTACGACGAGATTACTGCGCTCCAGCCGGCGAGACTTATCAACTTTTTCCAATAGTATATCATCGAGTTTATTATCCACTTGCTTAATTTATTTCTCAATTTCGCTCGAGCTTCATTGGAGCTCTAACAGTTCGCCGTCCCTTTTCCGCGCGCTTTCCTCGCCGAACAAGCTTCGCCCCCGGGACGCGCACGCGGCGACACGTGAAATATGTGAATATGTGCAAACGAACCGCAAATTTCGAATTCAGCGAGATCCCGCGCGCAATCGAGGAAACGCGAGAATCCGAAGGACTAGAAAAGAAATTCCGCCGCGCGCGCGTTCCCCGGCGACGATGCCGAAACTTAGTCCTGCACGTGTGAAAAACTCGCGCGGTCTCGCCCAATCTCAATATTTAAATTCAACTTTCTCCCCGTCCGCGTCCTCGCGCGCCATTTTCTTCGGCGAACCTAAAAATAGGTTTCTCGCATTGCGCGGCGCGCGGAACTCAATTTGCAGTAAATTTCGAAATGCTAAGAATGGTCAAAGGCTTTTTAATTTATTAAAATTAGCCGAACTTGTTTCGTCGCCCGGGCGAAACGTTAGAGCGCCGATTGTTCACGCCTTGGGAGTTGCAGGCAGATGAAACAGATTTTCTCATTGCACGCTTTTTGTGGGCGGCGCGCAGAATTTATAATAAATTAGTTTGGCAACTCGACGACTCGCGGCTTTGCGCCACGGCCGATTTGCGCTTTCGTCTCGGCTTCGCCGCGACCGGCGCGCACATTTTCGGCTATTAAAAGCCCCGCCGCACGCCGCTTGTCGCCGGCGTTTCTCCTGTTCGACGCGGCCGCGATGTGTGGTCCTGTTAGAATGACGCCTGCAGCAAGTGTCGCTCCGCTTGCCAGCTACCGTGCAGTCCTCTTTCCATCTTATTTCATTCCGTCTGTACATCCTCTCTCGGCCCGAGAGGATGCGAGTAGGAGCGCGAACGTCTCCCATTCCTCCGCCATTAATTTGCTTTTCTTCAGCCCGTCGCTTCCTCTAAAAAAGCCCAAGCAAAACCTTCATCTTCATCTCCCATCTAATCTGGAATTTTAAACATTTTTAATTTCAATTTTTACGATTCAGAGAAAGAATAAAGAAATAAATTAAAGACGAAGAACGTATGTGGCTACAAATACGTTTGATTAGATTCCTGGAAGCTCCGCAATACACACCAAGGATGACGAACGCATTTTTCACATTTTCAAGCAATCTGAAGTTACGCGATGCCTTCGCATGCGCTCGAAACGCGTCGATATTAAGGCCGGGCCTTGTTTGTCTCACTTAAACTCCAATTTGTACTCGCACGCTAAAAGACAAACTGAGAGTTAACACCTCCCGATGCTGTCTTCGCGGGCTAAGCGAAGAAAGCAGTGCACTCGAAATTGAAGTTCAAATTGAGAAGCAAACTCCGCGCGGAAGGAAGAAAAGAAAAGTGCGAGTCGCACACGAATTCCTCGACATTTGTCGGATTAACACTCTCGTCCTAAACGCAATTTGAACTCCGCAGCCGAATTGGCCTCTTAATTTATTCCGAAATTTTTCGACGCACCGATGGCAAGCGCTGATTAAATTCGTGGCGATTTATTTGCGGTTCGACGCGCGAGGAACGCACGCCTAGGAAATTATTAATTAACGTTAAGCGATTAATCTATTAATCTAATCGCTCCGCATCAAAATGACTAATGGGCGCAAACTTGAACCGGAACACGATGCCGACGCGCCGCAAATTGTTCTGCGGCTTTCAAGTTTTGAACTTCGGATATTCAGCTCGCACTAAAGATAACGTAAAAACGATAACTTGAGATCGATTGTCCTAATGCCTAAAACCCTCGGGTCGAGGGGCATGTGTGAATAAAAACGATAAGGAAATAATTCTAACTCTAATCTTTGGACGGCGAATAAAAAAAAAGGAATTAAGCCGATTACAAACACATTGAATTTATGTTTTTATTTAAATATATTAATGCCTTTTTCTTGCCGTCGCTCACTGGTGTTCCATTAAGAAAAATCGCTGTGCTGCCGAATCGTTTGATAAAATTTAATGTCTCATTTATTTCGGATGGCAAAAGCGCATCTCCCAGCCGTTTGCCTGGATTTTATCGAACTGGAAGATAAGCGCTACACGACAGGGCAATTAAGCACCTGAACGTTTTCGAATTTCGACCATGCGGTGCCCTAGACATTCGCCCAAAGTAGCTCAACTTGAATAGCGTTTGACTTTTAAGTCGGCGGTGTGAGTTAAGTGAGTTATACGAAACTGCTCGGCGAGTTTAAATCCGGCCAGGTTAAGTGATATTAGATGTACGCGATGTAGGTATCCGTACGAGTAGAAATTGACGAATAAAAGCACTTAATAATCATTAACGCATGCCGCTGATAGTTGTTGCCCAACAGTGGCAGCATGGTCATAGAGTAATCTCGGGTTAAGAGTAATTTTTAATATTTTCATTCTCTAATCGACTGACGGCTGAAATTACAGCAGTGACAAATGGCGGAGACGTTTCGGACTTAAATTGTGCTTGGTTTGCGTTTTATGCTTCGCGGAGCCTTTTAAATTGAAGATTAAGACATTTTTAACTGGGAGCCGGAGCCGGGCGCAGGTTCTAATCAGGAGACACGCGGCATTATGTGGGCAGGATTAAAAGCTCGCCGGCGACGACGACGGCGACGTCTCGCCAGCGTCGGAGTTGTCGTCGATTCGTCCCCGCTTCGGTTTCTACGGTCCCACAATTATCGCTTTTCGCTTCTTGATTGACTCCCAGCTGCTGCGGCAGCAACGCCGCCTCGGCGCAGCCACTGCCGGCTGCGCGAAAGGGCGTAGGTGGTTTCCGATTAATTTCAACAATAGAATCAATTTCTCATGATAATGAGGATTTTTGGTCGAGGAGGGATTGATTGAAAATTTATTCCACTGCAAATGTTTGATTTTGATTTATTCTCAAATTCGACGCTGGACGTGTTTGCTCTGACTTCGCGGCGTGGGGTTAGTGTCTTGGGCATTCTGCGTTCCAGCATTTATCATGAGATATCACCGAGGTGTAATAGGTTATATCCATATAGGCGTAGGGTTTATTAAAGCAAGTCCTATTTGTCTACTGCAGGTTGGATAGGGCGCCGTGCTATCAACATTGATTGCTCGAGGCTGTGCAGATACGCGGAGCCGGCGGGACCATTTCGAGAAACAATGAGTGCGCGAGTGGCGAACCCCCTGGCTCCCCGTGTGGGCAAGGTGGTGGGGTGGCCACATCCATTCCACGGATGGTTGCGTCGATATAATATAGTCTGCGTTTAGCGAAAGGGTAACACGTCCGTGGAGGCGGCGCCGCGCCTGGATGCGGGATACGCGACTCCCCTTGCCGCCGAACGCTGCGTAATGGAGTTGTATCCCCCCTTATTAGACCGGTAATGGTGGTCTTTATGTCTCGTTACGAACCGGCGGGGGGTTCTTATTTAGTGTCTGCTTTTATTATGTACGCGCGTCGTGCCTATGGCGGTGCGCACCAGGAGCAATACCGAAGATATGCGAGATACGGCTGCGGCAGCGCCGCCGGTCGCGGGCGAAGGCTTGGGGATCGAGGGAGCGAAAGTGAGAAGCTGAGGGAATTCCCGTTTGGGAATTAGCATGTTGGCAAGCTAGCGGTGGGAAGGCAGCGTTTTATGTAGTACCGGGAGCAAGAACTCATCGTCGCGATGGCATGTCTACCGCTGGATAACTCCATAACCCTCGCGTAATTGCGTCTACCAGACGCACTCGCCCGAGTATCTGGGAGTGACTTTCGTCAAGTGCACATTAGAAAGAAAGGATGAGCGGAACTTGGCAAAGGGTTACCGAAGAGTGCACAATGTCGAAGCAACCTGTCTCCCACTTTAGAGGCACGTAAAGCTCCCCTTCGAGACCCTCCTAAACAGTTAAATTTAATTGTTACTGCAAAATCTAGATTAGCACATCGCTTCTAATAAAATTAATTTCGAACGTTTTTGAGAGTCACTTTCCATAATTTTATTCCAAAAATTACCACCTGCTTAATTCGTTCAAACTTTCCAAACTCGCGTACACTATAATTACATATTTTAATTACTAAAATTATATCTTGTTTCAAAAGCTTGTATCTGAATGTAAAATAATTCGCTACACGGCGAACACAATTAAAAATCATTACGGACTGAATAAATTCCGGCACAATGAAAACAAGGTAGCAAAGTTTATATAACGTTATCTTATCTTTCGCCCGCTTTTGAATTAATTTCCCTGCACCGTAATTTCCTAATTTGAATGAGAATGTGACTGTGTTGAATTTTAATTTGTGAAATTACACCTTATGTTAATTTTTCGCCTTGTTGCACCTTCTCGCTTCCTCGTTGCGCCCGGGCGAGCGTCTTCCTTCTCGGGGCCCTGGCAGGACACCATCCTGCTGCCTGCTTTTGTATGCAAAGGACTACATTAAAATGGTGATTAGGGCCAACTACCTGCACTACGTACACTTCGTTCGCGTTTTATGTTTGATGAGCTATACCAGAAAAAAGGCATGGGGAGATCATTTTCTTGTAATGAGCCGACGCGGGACCAATCTCGGGGTTGCCAACCTTGAGCCATGAAAATTAGAATTGTTGATTAGGCCGAGGATGCTCAGAAAAAGTTGTTTGTTGGCGCCGGTTTGGTAACCCTGGCGGGCATTGTTGCTCTAGGGTATGGCAGGGCGCGAGCAGGTTTGGGCTGTGAAGCAAACCGAAACACGTTCGCTTTAGTGTTATGTTACACCCGGGCCTGGTCTTTACCCCGTTATCTTAACATATTCCTACGGTCCACGATAGCGAAGCAGGCGACGGTTGGCTCGATAACGTCGGCTTAAATATGTGCCTCCCTGCTGTTCGGGCGTCTGTATCGCACGCGGCAAGAGGTGGGCGAGGTGGTAGTTTCGCTGGGATAACGGTTATTTTTGTCGCCTCTTGGGACGATGCCCAGGACGCTACCCTCATACGAATTGTTATTAAAACACTGCGCGTCCTTCCACGGGCCCGTCGCGATCATGTACGAGATAAACATTCTAAAGGAAGAGCCCATGCAATGATTGCTCATCGCCTTTTAGGACAAAACAACATCGGCCGCTCGATATGCTCGTGCTTTTTTTTCGTAAAATACTCGAGGTAAGCAAAATTATCAGCCGTTTGTTGGATGGCCCAAAAGTACTTGGGACCTCATCCGCTTCCTGCGCCCCCGATCGCACCCTTTGGCGTCTGCGGCCGAAAGCGGATTGCCGTCCCTTCGGCGCGCTAGGTGCACGGTGGATCAAAAGAGTTTTAAAGACGGAAAAATGCGGAATCTTTATTGCTGCCGCCGCTGTCATTTGATATATCCGGTTATGCGCGGCTCGCGCACGCCCCGCTTTGTGCCGCGCCGACAGTCTTGTCGAGCGCGACATATTGAGACGCACACGCTCGGGTAGTTTCGCATTTATATATTCGCCCCGATGTCATATGCGCTCCTCGATCAGAAAGGCGTGCCGCTCGCGCCGTTGCTATCCTTTCCGCTCGACCAGAGGGAGTAAAAAGTGAAAAAGAACTCGAATCCGAAATTGACGACACGGTGCAAAAAGCAAGAGGAAAATGGCGGACAAAATTGAGCGAGGCCAGCCGGGCGGAGAGCGCGCGCGAGAGAGGACACAATATGCCGATATTATAATGTGCATTATGACACCGACATGTCGACAACGCGCTGACACCGAAGATTATCGAGGGGCCTTCTCAACCACACGAAATCCGGCGTGACTCGAGCGCACCCAAGCCGGGACCGCATCTTCAAAACTGCGCTTCAATTTCGCCGCAGATGATTTGATTTTTAGTCCTCGAAGTCCCCAATCTCTCCGAGCGTTCAACGATGGCGTCGCCGTCGCGCTCGAGTTCCATCTCGGACCTTACGATTCAATGCGTCATACTCGTATTTCGAAACCCGAGACGATTTTTCGATTATTTGTCAATTTCGGAACGCGCCTAGTCGAAAGCCACCTTCGCAGCGCCGCACCGCCTCGTTCGGCTCGAGTCGGACATTCGAAAAAATCGCCGCAAATACATTGTTTATGCATAAACGGGTTCTGCTTCGCGCTGTTTTATTAAGCCATCAGGAAAACAATGAAGTATTAAGTACAGAAAATCACGGCAATTTGACACAAATGAAAATAAATGCGTTTCCAACTAGCTCGCAATAAAAACGCGCCGTTCCGACGTTATTAGTTTGCGACGCCACGTAGCGTGACGTCGGCCGACATAGCAAACGAACGTCATGCCAATTGCCAACCGGCGGCATGCGAGATTAGTGCTTGATTTAAATTAAATGGCGCCGAACGCCAGCGCATTGCTCATTCCGCTAATCCGGCGGGCCGCGTCGCGCTGAAAACTTATATTTATCGCGGCGCATTGTCCGCGGACGCTTCGTTTATTCGTCGCGTACTGCAACGCGCGCATGCGTCATGGCCGAAAATTCGCTTAGAGTTCCGACCCGCGATGCAATTGAATAAACAACGTTCGCGCCCGACAACGGAGGACGCGAAATATAAAATGCAGCTTTAGAAACGAATTAAAATTTTAATCCAACTCGGGACAACTGCGAGGGCGCACGAAGCGCATCGCCGCCGTCGAACGTTTCAACTTTACTTGCGCGCTCCCGATGCAACGGAAATTTGCAAGGGAAATATTTCGAAATTCAAATTGTTATGAACATTTCGTAGACACACGATGCACGCGCCGTGCGTGGTCCGCGTCGAGCGCAATGAGGAATTTTAATATTTATGCATAGCCGGAGCTCGGCGCGCATTAATTTTAAAATATTTGTCCAGAAAAAGTCGGCATATGTATTCGTTAGTGCTAGATTGTATCTGTGTAAAATTGCGCCGTCGCAATCAGATTGATCACCGTTCTCGGATATTAATTGATTCTCAACTCGATTCGCATTTTTAATGCGCGCGAGTTACAAGTGTTTGTGGAGGGATCGCGGCGAGCAAACGAAAAAACGGCTTCATTAATCACGGCGCTTCGGAAATTTGAATAATAAATTCGTCCAATTAGCAACAATTTCTGTCCGGCGGGAAGCGACGGGCGATTAATAATCGACGACGAATGCGCACCGATGTGTACCGCGCCAAATACGAAACAACTTCGCATCCGAGCACGGCCGTTAATTAAAATTAAACGCGTCTCGGAGAAATTCTTTTGTACATAATTAGCCGAAATCATTTTCGACGGAAATTGGCGGCGCGAAAGTCGGACGCGGCGCAAAGCTGGATGAGTTATTCGCAAGGGAAAATATTTACGGTTTCCTTCTTATTATTTTTTCGTAATTTCAATTCGTAATTGAAACACCGCGAGCGCCGCGCGTTCTCCGGCGATCGCCCACGCCAGGCACGAAACGCAAACACACGCGATAAACAAACGACGAGCGGACAGGCGAGACGCGAAATGTTTCGCTCTTTAGGCATTTTTCCGCCGCCGATGCGCTTCGGCTTTACGATCGGCGCTCGTTTTATTAATGCCGTTCGCGCGCTCGTAGGCAAAGAGGCGCGCGCATGCGCGTGGGACTAATATTTGTTATAAAGGCTGTAATTAATCAATCGGAGTAGTAATTGCGTATGCAAATGAGCCGCACGTAGCTCCGGCGCGCGGTCTTATTAATTATTCACATTTCTTCGCGGCGCATCGGCGCGCGCCTTGCGCACCGTCGCGGGCATTAAACAAATTGTTATTTTCATAAATTATCAGCGTTTCACGTGAGAGCCGCTAATAGAGCAGGCAAAAATGTAAGCGTCGCCGTCGGGAGGGAGCTTATTAGCATTACGGACGAGCGATGAAAACGGTAACAATTAAAAGTCCTTTCGTCGTTTGTGACCTTTTGTCGACATTTTTTGCGCCTCGGCGGCGGGCAAACAAAGAATAATTTTCTAGTCTTTTAATCTTCTTTCTAATATTCATCGGACCGCGCCGAGCATCGCCGCCGCTTATATACACATTATGCATTAATAGCGTTCGTGCCGCGCGGCGCAAAAAAGCTTTGTACTAAATTAAACAGAAGTGCCTGTTTGAATGAATATATAATACGGCGTCGGCGTGCGCAAGGCGCAAAGCGAGCAGAAAGTAAATCTGCGCAAGGAGAGCGCGCCCACAAAGCCTTTCGCCCTTGTCGCAAAAAGAAGCGCAACGCTTCCGAACAAAAAGTAAAGCCGGAGCGGTTGGAAATTAATTAGACGTAGACAGTATCGATTCGCTTTTTGTCCTCCGACGATGCCGATGAAGACGAGAACGACCTCATTGTTTTGCTGCAGGTAAATTTTAAGGAGCTTCTAATACACACGTTTCTGTTTAATTCTTTTTAAAATGCGCAGGATCTTCCAGGAGCTACGTCTAGCAGCGAACCCTGCAATTTCAATTTAATTACTCGCGCATTTTGTGCGCATTAATCGCATTTGAACATCTTTAATTCAAGCATTTGCAAGTGCGAGCCCTTCGGGTAGGGTCCGATCCCCTTTCCGAGCGACCTGCATCGCAATTCGAATTTGATCGTAAAGTAGTAAAGAAGTCGGGATACGTTTTCGCCCTGCTCGCTGCGTCTGAGCCGTGCTCGCACAATAGAAACGCTTCGGTGTCCAAAGCGGGATCAGTCCGGATTTCGGGACCCTGCGTCTCCCCGACGTGGGACAGATGTAAAGCGAAGGTGACATGCGTAGCTGCTGCAAGTTTACAGGACGCGGAAAATCGCGGCGGGCTGCACGAACGTCGAGCCGGCGCGACGCCGTCGGGCGCGAGCTCGCACACCCTGTTTAATTTAAAAAGCATCCGAGAACTTCGAGAAGGTACTTTATTGAAGACACGATCTGTTTACGACAGTGTTCAATCCTTGCTCCCAGCGCCCGGGGAGCAAGGGCTGGGCGTGAATTACACGTCCCGGCTCGACTTCGCGAGCCGACGGAGTTTCGACCTCGCCGGCCCGGCCGCTCTTCGAGAATGGCTGCGCGCCGCGCCGGCACGTACCCGCTTATTTCAGGGACACCTAGTCGTAATGTTCTCGGCGTTGAACACTTCGTGCACTTTTCCTGGAGCGCGGCGCGAGCGTGTAAATGACATGTCTGCACACGGGCATTGGAAGAGTTCGTGGGTCCTTTGTCATCTGCATACGACGCCCGCTCTACGTCTCTACCGGGATTTCGCCAACTTCGGCGAGTGTCCCATTCGCAGCGACACGTCGCAATCTGCGAAGGAGCGCAAGGGAACAAAGGATTTACATTTATACGCGGAAAAACTAAATGGGAAGAGAGATCAGACGCGATTTTCGTTCGAATCTAAAGCCGAAGGACGCAACAAAACAGCGCATTTGAGCGGAATGGGAAGTTTCCTTTTTGTTTTCATATTTTCCCTCCAATAAATCCTCGCCGGCTTCGCGCGCCTCTTCGCAATCTGCGAGATAAATCAATGAAGCAATGCGGTAGTGACGAATCGTGCCAAATGGGCCCTATGATTAAAGTAATAACGGAAAAACGGACTTCCGCTCGCGATTTCGAACATTTATCCGCGAAGGCGACGCGTTTCTCTCCGCCGCCAAATCTTCGGCTCTAAAAGACGGATAAATCTTCTTCGTTCCTTCGGCTAACGCGCGAGCTCCCGCCCGGTTGATTTTTTTGTACCTTTGGAAAAATATCCGCCATATCTATAATTCATACAGGATTAAGGATACAAGAGCCGGACGAGCAGAAGAAGCTCGCCACGAAAATACTAAGTCAAAGAAACGATGAATTAAAGCGAGGCATTCATTTCTGTAATGGATACGAGGCGCTTTTTCCTTGTCAGCGTTGCTCGACTTTTTTGAGCGCAAAAATGTTTTGCACTTGAGTAACGGCTGACGTCCGCAAGGCGCGTCCCAATTGTTAATAAATAATAGGTAAAATGCCCATCTGGCTTTTGCGTTTTCCGTTCCGGCGTTCACGGCATTTTCGGTTAATTAAATTTATTTGCATCTGCAGAGGGCGAGGAAGGTAAATTAAATTCGAATAGGAAACGTTAGAATATTGCATTTAATTTTATTTTACTTGGCGTTTTCGTGCCAGCGGCACGGAGCGGAGGTAAATTAAAGTCCTGCGTTGGGGAAGTTAATTAGTTCATTTCTCATTTCGCGGCTCGTGCTCGCGCAAACCCGCCCGATTCAACAACTCGTGGATACAAAATTTAGCTTAGCGCGCCCGAAAATAAGAGCGGCAATCTTTCCTCGCCACGCGAAGCCGTCTTAATGGTTTCCTGGCTGCCCGGCTATTTGTAGGAAGACTACGAGTCGGAATTGTCAGATTAGAATACCTTGCGCATCACGAAATCGTCGGGAACCGTTGCGGGCTTTAAATTGATTAACTCCGGACGCGACACTACATGAATTAGAATTAGGGGTTGCAGTGTCGGCCGCTGTCTAATTAATCCATTAACTCGACGTCCCCAGCCGTCCGGTCCACCCAGAACAAGACGCGCATCGGTTAGTTGATACGTGATCGATTCGGAAATGGTTTTAAAAAGTCCGATAGGAAATCTACTTCAAAGTCAGCCGAAGCGCTTAGCAAACATTCCCACACCAGAGGCACCGCACTAAAAATGACTAATTTCGGACCACCCTTTTGTAATTACCGACAAATGTGCGATGATGGCGCTGATTAAAAATGGCCGCTCGAAGCACCTCGTTTGGAGGAAACAATGTAACGAAGCAGCAACCAAACGAGCACTCGAAACTTGGTCACACTCTGACGAGCAGACAGGCGTACGATGTGAAATGAAAAACAAGCGGCAACACATGGCAACCAACAATAAGTTAACAAGCCGCAAAATAGAAAAATGTTCGCGGAGTGAAGGTGGAAGTTGAAAGTCATCATCACACATGGGCCGCGAGGGGCTACGGAGATTTGTACAGACGAGCGAACAAATTGTAGGTGGAATGTGAACAAAATTCATTGTGGGATTTCTTGCTGTTTTTTCGAGGTATGAGCTAATTGGGAAATTAATTTGAGGAAGCGCTGCGACTGGCGCCAGGACGTCGGGCGACATAAATCGCCGGATCGGAATGCCGAACGTCGATCGTTGCCGGCGAGCTTGAGGCAGCAGCGTCGGAGCCCTTAGTGCATTCGCAACACCTACATATCAAAGTTTATTATTATAAACGGCGCCACACTTCGGTCGCAACCTGCAGCTAGCTCGCAGGTGAACGTGGCTTTGGGAATACCTATTGATACATGATGCATGTTATGGTCCAACGAATCCCGCCGTAACTTATCACAATTTACGCGGTCGTCGTGCAATTTGTAGCGGCGATTCATTAATTATTGATTCGAATCTGCAAGCGTTCGGGAAATTTGTGAATCACCGCGAAAGCTTCGTTTTCGATGTTTTTAATCAGAATGCGTGTTTTGCGCAATTTATGTCAAAGTGTTATTATTGTTATTGTGTTTTGAACAATAGAAGTAGGGTGCTAAAGCTGGAGCAATATCAATCTGGGAGTATAATAAAGGTAGTTATGAAAGTAGTTTGTTGTTGAGGGACCTTTGGGACCCACTTTGCCGAACAGCCAGATCGCTTTGAATCCGCGGCGATCGGCGCGACCTGTTTTGCTGGAAAGTGCCGACGCTTTCCACTTCCCACACCCTGGAACCAATTAAAGTTTGGCAATTTTCTAACCCTCGAGTTCGGCGGGTTCTCGGCGTCAATGGATTTCATCTTGCACTCATCCGCGCCCGTCTGACCACCACTTGCTGCTGAAGGTGAAGCGGGGAGCGAGGTGCGCCCAACAAAACCGGGGGGAGGTCCTAAATTCGATCCGCAGTGTAGAAAGGCACGCAAAGCAATCATGAGTTTCCCCATAAAACGTTTGGGGAAAAAGGTGTCGATCTAATCTGATTATTATCACCGCAATCTTTGATCAGAAAATATAATTACCCGTGGCAAGAAAGGGCAAAGGAGAGAGAAGGAATGCAACAGAGAAAGGGAAAGATTGGATTTTACTCGGGCACGTCCAAGGTGAAATAATATTTGATATCTCGTGGTCTTTCCGTTCTGGTTTTGGTAATTGCCACTCGAAAGTCACTCGAAGACACCCTCCGTCTGATTGCCTCATATCCTTCCATTGAGTCTCCGCTCTTTCTACCCTCCGCATCGTGCTTCGACATTATAGCAAAAACGTCTGGGGACAATCATCAAAATTCTTCTGTTGCCTTAGGCTTTTGAACATTTACCACCACCCAGGAGACTAAAGACACAGCAATCTCCTTGCTGGAACTCAAAGGGTGTAGAAGATGAGAAATTCCGGGCGCAGAGAAAAGACTATAGTCATTTTCTGCTGGATTAACTCGACGCTTAATTCAACTAAAATCCCTCAGTCCTACAATACATCTCAAAGCATACAGCATGTCCAACGACCACAGCTTTATCTTTTAGAGTTCATAAAGTCTATAGGCACTAAATAAAAACGTTACACTTGCTTGCTCATTAACTTCCAATTCCGACTCCTGGATCGTTTCGTTTGACATTTCCTTCCTATGCCTTCCCCGTTCCTAGCCCCTTGCTTGTTATCACTTTGAAACCGAAAGTAATTTCACGACAATTGCACACCCGCTACTTCGATGAATTCAAACAATAAATAATATATAGGGGTCTTATCTTTGTTTCTGGGCGTTTGGTGGAAGCCATTTCCCGTAGACTCGAGGTGAAATTCATTTTCGTGACTAATGACATGTGCTCGATAGGTCCTCGTCTACCCCGTCGGGGAACACGAGGGACGGGGAAACGTTTCGCTGCGCATTCGTTTTGATAAATTTGATAAATCGAATTAAAGCGTAGTCTCTCTTCAATGCGCTCTTTGAAACGTGTCTCCCCAAGTCAGAGTCGCGGGGTTGTCTTAATAGATTTCCTTATCGCTTAATCCACCGTTTGACCATTAGTCAGCATTGACAAAGCGACGCACGCACTGGTGAAACTGCACAGCAGTCGCACGGAAGCGCCGCAGTTAGAAAAATAGTTATTGCCTTCGGTTCACGGTTCCATTCGAGTCACATTAATTATACCCCGCCCGAAGGGTCAAAAGGAAGATAGGAGAGGTAGAAAACTGTCGCGGAATTTTTCTTAACGTTTGCAGCAAAAGTGCCACCACTTGTCTTCGAAAATTAGGAAATATTTAGTCGGATCAAAGAAGGCATTTTTTACTTCCTGAAGATTACTGCTTCAGATATATGTATAAATGTGCAGCATCAGCAATAAAAGCCCTTCCGCTGCAGCAACGCAAAACAGAGGTCTAAAATCACCGGGATTCCCGTTAAGTGTGCAAGCAGGGGGTTTGATGGGGACAACGAAAGTCCGAGCCATAAAAAACTAGGCAGTAAAATCCAGCAAAAAAACGTGTATGCATGCGATGTCCTTCGAACGTCCGGGACCCATTCGCTGTTCTCCCATAAGACATTAGATTATATTTATGCGCATCCGTTGTCCTGCCGTATTCGCCCCTCCTGGAAAATATAACATTTAGTATAAAAAGTTACGAATAGCGGCTCAAAACGAATTTTGTCCTGCTTTTATGTGCGCGTATTTCTATTCCTTGGAGGAACGCGGGGGGGAAAGAGTAAAACGTTAATATAACAATGGAAAATCTACGGAATGGAATGGAATAGGTATGTTCTTGAATACTCGATCCGGAGATCCCGGACGCAGACTGTGGACTGGGGAACAAAGACGCGTTTTCTATAGGAAAGGCATAAAATCGTTTTTACTGTGTGGAGGAGAAAGGGCTGGCGCTGGAGATACGAAAAAGCATCGCCGGAAGGACCCGTGCCGAGGGAGCTTAAAACGTTTTCGAAATATTTACATTTGCATTTCGTCCGCTCGGAGATTTATATCTCCTTTGTTGTGCATTATTGTTGCAAATAATATTCCCAATATTAAATATGCAGGAATTGAGAAAAAGAGAAGCATCGCGTGTTACGCTCTCAATAAACAGAAAATTACGTTCCAGACACTAATTTCATGATATTTATTAAATTGTCGAGGTAATTATATGCCTAATTGAGCATTTATACTCGATTCCATGCTTAATTACGCACAAATGTCAATAATAATTGCGGTAGCGAATAAGCACCAGGATCCCAAACACTTGCGATGGCTAAATTTATCAGAATTAGCAAAATTAATTATCTCCTAAGTGTTGCCACTCACCACAGCTGCTGCGATGGTTTGCGTCTAGTCTGCTTCCTCTGCGTCTCGCTAACCCTCCCACGCTGGTAGCGTTCGGTGGAAGGCTGCTGCCGGTACCGCCCGCCTGCGTTACCACTCGTTGGCATGTTATTATAATTAGTCGCCTGCTAAACTCTCAATTTCGCCTTCATCAAAATAAGCGAAGCAACGAATTTCAACATCAGGCGCATTTGCAGTCAGCTCGCACTCAATCCCAAGCGGTGCCAAAAGCGCCGGAGCGCTTCCAGCTTGCCGACGATTCGCTCGCGTTGTATATTTAAATGAAGTGCCAAACGTGGGGTGTCGATCCTGATGTCTGCCGCTAAATTTGCATAAAAAAATATTAATAACTGCCGCTGTGTGTGGCGACATGCAGCTCGGCGGATTTGCTCTTCGAGGATCAGGACGCTGGCAACATGTGGCATGTGATAAATGAAACATGAGGCGAGCGCCGAGCCGGTGAAGTCGGAAAACTGAAATTTTCATCAAGATACAACGTTTACCCTTTCTGTCTGGACCTTTCATATGAAACTGTTTGATTTACGCTTAACTTGGACCATATTTACGCTTGACTGCGGCCCAGACCAGCGAGTGTACTCTCCGTGTTTGCTCCCGAGTGTGAAGGAGCCGCAGTAATGTTGCATCGAATCGCAGTTTTCAGTTGTCAGGAGCTGAATCGAGTATGTCGCGCATTCCGATAATGGCGTAATTGAAAACGAGCTAATGAAATTCGACGCGAGCTCCCGGGGCGGAGGGCACTCCGTTGCTTCGAGCCATCTCGATCCACGAGTCTGGCTATGAGATACGCGAAATTGCAATTTCATGCATGGCGATATAATTGAAATTGGCTCGCTCTCGCATGACGTCCATGACGATGCATACCGCATACTCGCAGGCAGCACAAAGTGACTATACAAACGTTACTGCTTGAAATGACGTTCGGCTCGGCTGAGGTGAAACTTTGAGATAACTACCGGAACAACCGAAATCCAATGGCGACCGTCTTGCAGGACAAGATTCAAGGCATCCGCTATGACCACATCGCTCCGTTTAGTGCCGAGGTGGTGTTAATTAATTTCCAATGCTTCCCTATATAGAATGACAAATTGAAAGACTTATTTCGTTTCTGAAAAACCCGGAGAGTCGAGGACCGAATGCCGACACGCATGGGAGAGAAGCGCCCGTCGGAATTTACGTAACCAAATGTAACAAGACAAATAAGCGCATTTGCATCAGACACTGGGAGAGTCAATCAGCTGCTTCGTTTTTGTCTTGTCTCGTCTGTGGCACGGCTTATCCCGGTGATATACGCGCGCGCTCCGAAAGAGGGAAGAGTGCCACCGCTTTGTACTTGGTCCCGCCGATTCCGCTCAGCAAATGTTAGAATGGCAAGATAAAGTATGCAAAATGAACGCCATGAACGCGCCATTTCTTTGCCATTCTTAGACATTGAATGGGAAGCGCCCCCAGAAGTGCGAAGGCAAGTCGAATCAAAATAGAATGAGCGGGGAACATTCAATGAAGCCGAAAATAAACTTGCTCGGATTGGTCGGATATTCCTGGGTGTCTCTGTGTTTGAACAATAAAACAGGAATCGAGCAAAATTACGAGTAGAATTACCGCCATTCAACAATCGATCCTCGCCGTCGGGGATTCACTTCCAATTCCGCAAAAAGCTTCAAATAAGAAAATACCTTGTAACGCAAATTTATTACCAGCGAATTCAGTTGCGCCTTCGGGCGTGACATCGACGGCCACGAAATAAAATGCAGCGCCGAATCGTACTTCGTGCATCTCAACAATGCAGTTTGATGTTTGATGCGTTCAATGCCACGGAGACGTGTGTGCACGAAGATATCTGCATTCTGCATCGGATCTAGCTCCGCGGCAGAATGCCATTTATCGCCGACCAACATCCACTGGGTGGAAATCCCGACGAAACGATCATAAATCCTCGAGACGCGATTTTATTTCTGGCCGGGGCGCGATGAATGAATGAATGAAATTCGTGCAAGTCGCCGACGAACTTCGGAGAGCGTTCGCAGCACCGCATAGCAATGCGCGCACGTAACCGCTAGACATGTGAAACACACCAGAAAGACGAACGACGAGCAGGAGAGTTCGAGTCGGCGATGAAGAATCGCGAGCGCGAGTACATCTTCAGAATGAACACGTTCCAGGTTCGGCGTTCCAGAGTCTCGGTCCCCAAATACGCCGCGCGCGCTGCGCGGTCGAAGTCCGGGCACGAAACGCCGTCGAGCAGAAGAAAAGTAAGCGAAACGTAATAAGATAAATACGTGACCGAGCATCACGCACAAACGCATCCGCTGCGTACCTGATTTATCATTGTCCAAGCCGCGGACGAGCCGAACGCCGAGGACGACGCTATTTATTTTTCGGTATTCGCCGCGCTCCTCTCCGCCGCGTCCTTTCTTCTCCCGACGCGGCGACCTGCTTGCTCATGCTCACCGTGTGCCAACCGAACGCATCAGGTCAACGAACAGTTAGTTAGTTATTTTATTGTTTGGTTTATATGAAGATAAACATGCCGTGTGTGCGCGCGGTCGCGAGGCGAACCGAGACGAAGGTAACACAGTGCCGACCTAAGGTGATAAATCAATGAGTGACATAATGCAGCCAGCTTAAGCTGGGGCCAAGCAAGGAAGACGGCTCTGCAAACTAATAACTTTGTCCATCGACGCATGCGCAATTTTCAGACATTCTAAAGCAAGTTTATTGTTACAGCGACTTCCTATACATCTATTGCATTGTTCGACTAATTAGGTTTAAATGATGACCTCACCTTTTTGTCGTCTTCGTCTTCTAACCTACCCGAAGGCGAGATGCTATCAAACACCTGCCCGACTTCGCAAATGCTCCCAAAATCACCTCATCGCTGCTCTTCGGCTACTAGTGACAAACGTATCAAATGATTTAAAGCACCGAGTTAAACGCTCGAAGAATGTCGTCCAGTCGAGAGTCCCGAGGCCCCAAATGAAGATATTTATTATCCAATAATTCTTCTTGGAGCCTCCCTTTGCGCCCGCTTCATTTCACCTTCATTACGCTGCCGTTAATGATCGTCCTTCTCATTAGTTCGGCGCGATGTGATCTGCCGCTCTCGGAGCCGCGGCTACCGAAAGAAGAATTCCGTCATCCGCCTTCCATCTGCGCTGGGCCAGTGCCGCACTCTTCGGGTGTTCCCGAAATAGTGCACGAAGTAAAACGGCTACCAATTAATAACTCACAATGCGCGCGGCTTGCCGCTCGCGTAAAGATAGGCCATCTCGGTTATTAAGACATTTATCTCTTCGACTCGTTTCGATCGCGCGTATGCGCAACCGGCGACTCACCGAAACGCTCAAAACAACAAGTAATTACACAATTAACAGATATTAGTTTCGAGATTGCCCGCGCCCTTCGATTCTAGAAATTATAAAGCCCAAACTTCTCGGAAACGTTTGGTGATGAACGCGGCATTTTAAGAGATGCGAGAATGATGACATAACCAATCGACGATTATGTTTTAAGCTCGGTTATTAACAAGTTTTAGGGTCGACATGACAACGCGCCAACAAGGACGCGCATTTAAATAATAAAGAACATTCGCACGCGCCGACGGATAATCAAATAATTCGAGTTCGATTATAATTTCGCGAGACCCGACGCGCCGCGCGGCGTGCCAGCTCGCGGTCGCATGGCTATATTAATTAATTCGTTAATTTATATGCTAATGCGGGGCCCGCTCTCCACCCCGCTTTTATCCGGCGCCGAGAGCATCTCGTCGGATTTGCATTTGAATTGAATCGAACGAATTTGCTTTGATTATAATCCATAAAAACAGATTTTTCTCGAAGGCTTTGTTTTGCTGGCGCATAAAACGAAATCCGGCTACTTTATGCGACAGTTCCAGCATGCGGAGGGCCCCAGGTAGCGAGAAGAGGGAGATAAAAATGCAGAAATTTTCAAGGAAATAAAAAAGGTGCTAAAAGTTGAAGAATAAAAGAGACAATGTCCTACATTGGGGGCACAAACGCCTCAAGTGGGGACCCCGCCGTGCCATTAATAAACAAATCTCCCACGTCCAACAAAAGCCAGTATAAGTATGACATATCTTCGGGTCCGATCGGCTCGGTGCCAAATGGCCATTATTCTCGAAGCCATCAGACTTGCACCTTGCATAATGGTCAGATGCTAGGTCTTATATTTGTCACCTGAAACAACTTACTGAGACGCTGATCTTAAAAGAAAACGAAAGATAAAAACCACCGTTTGATACGCTGCTCCTACGTCTAAACAGAGGGCGCTGCTGGTGGTGAAACACAATGTTCTTGCGTTACCAACGCTGCGCTGGTACACGAAACGGATGCCATAAACATGAACAACCGGCTAAAAACAGTAGACGCACTCCGGCAAATTATCATAACTAATTTTACTGATTTTCCAGCGTGAAACGCGCGCACACCATAATGTAAATCGTCAAGGGACGCCTTAGCGCCCTCCGGCTGTTATTACAAAAAATTAGAATAACGCTCGAAGAATTACGAAGCAGTGTGAACGCCAGTGCTCATGCGCACTGCTGCCCGAGAACTACACATATGCTAATAAATAAATAAGTAGTTTAGGATGTACCTCATTAATTCCCCTTTCTTCTAGGCCTCGTTGCTTTCATTCACGAATCAAAATCGAGCGCATCGAGCCGTTTCACGGTTTCACGTCGGTCGGGTCGTTTTTATTTAATTCGGCGCTTTTGACCACGCCGATTGGATCACCACCGCTCGTAGATCTACGATAGATCCACGCATTCGGAATTAACCCAATTAGCATAATTACGATAATTATACAGCAATAACGATTAAATTATGTATTTTTGTAATGGCAATGCGATGCACGCGGAGCGCAGTAACAAGATGATAGAAGGTGGAAGTTGTGTTAGGAATTAATTTTAATTATTTTACAAGCAAGCACCCACCACCGAGCGTGCGGTGCTGGCGGTGAGCTGAATGTGCAGTTGGATGTCGTTGGAGGTCGCCGCATTGCATGCGAGATCAAACGAAATTAAGTTATAAATTAGCCTCGAGTTTTTCGCTTTTGCCGACGCAAATTTGCATTGTGCATCCGAAACGCCCGACACGCTATACTTACGCTTATATAACACGGCATTTACATCTATCTGCCTATCTGGCCATCGAGATCTTGCGTTTCGTGCGTCGCGCGGCGCTTTAGCTCGCCAATAATAATATTAACATGCCCATAGCTAACGTGCCATCTTGCGCATCTCGTGCGCCTTCGATTCGGCTCTCGTACGTCCGTCCGCTTCTTCGCACTGTACTTTCGCATGAATAATGAAGAGCCGCGAAGGTAACTGGGCGACGGAGCCGGTCGGCCCCGAACGAGGAAGGTCTCCGCGCGAGCAAAATGCAAAACAATGCGCAATGTCCAGCCGCGCTCGCCGCCCTACCATGTAATATGCGATGGCGGCCGGCGTACGTGTAGCTTATAAATCGCGCGCAATTTTTCACGGTCAATATCGACGCTGTCGATGCGCCATCTGAACATAGATTATTACGGCGGCTCTCGGGCGAGACGCACAATCGTGCCGAACGCTTAACCGTTCGTTTTATGTAAACGCCGGCGTAAAATATAAAGAAGACGTAAAATAAGGAGCGCGTAAGTAAATATCGCATTGTTACGTTGCGCGGGGCTCAGCAGCTCGCGCTTATCGCGCGCCGCTTATCGGAAAACGATCGGCTCCGTCGGCGTCGACGTCATCTCGACCTCGAGTTACGTAACGTTGCGTCGCGATCGCGAAGGCGGACTGTGGGAATTACAAATATTAACTGGTTGACTGGAGATTTGAAGAATTATATTCCGCGATCGCGGAACAATGGCGCGCCGCGATTAACCGGAGCGCTCCCCGGCGGGCTGATGCATGGCGGCGCGCGTAAATAATTCGAATTTAAATCCGAGGGTTACGCGGATGCCGCTCGCGCACAGTAGCCACTCGGCAACAACAACCGAAATTCTATTGTCCGCCGGAGCAGGCGCGCGGTGTGGCGGTGTGGCGGGCAGTTATTATAAAGGCGAAAGCAGGCGAAACCTTTAAAACGCAATTTATCATTTGGCGCACAGCGCCGGAATTGTCGGGACTGCAGGTCGCGCCAAATTCGCATTTATTCCTGCATACCGATGACCGACCGCACGCTCCGACGCAGGACCGCCACGAAGAGCAAAAAGCACCAAAAGACAGCCGCACAACGGAGCGCGCCGAACGCGCGATCAATCAAACGCCATTTATAGCGATTGTTCTTGCAAAAGTTCGCAAAAAAACGCCAAAGCGCATAAAATTCAATTAAACCGCATAAAAATCGCCTTCTCTCCTCTTCGGACGCTTTGTCCGCGGAACGCGCGTCGCGCCCATCTGCGGCGTCTTTTTTAACGTGCTCGCATGTGCCGCTCAAGTGCGCCGAAGACGGGACGCGATGCGAAAAACATTACGTAATGCATTCTATTCTTTGCGCGTCGGCAATGCCTAGCCGGAGCGTTCGCAAGCCCGCGACGGTAATAATAATAATAAGCGCATAAAGCGCATAAAAGTGCGACTCGAGCGGCGGATCGTCGCCGAGAGACGCGTGTCCCGGTCGTCGCCTGCGAAAGCCCTTGCGACGCTCGCACGTAATTGAATTCATTGTCTTTCATATCTTAGGAGGCTCTGCTCTTCAGCGCCGCGCGCACGCTCGGCGCGCCGAGCAAATTCCGTTTGCTCAATGCAAACAATTACATATTTCCGTTCTAATTTGTTTAAAGCTCATGTCATCGGCGCAGCGTAATGATAACTTCCTAGAGCAAAATTATATGGAAGGCACGACGTCCGCGTTCGCGTTTGCGAGAGAATTTGCTGCGTTGGGTTTATTGTGCCTGCATTAAATCTTTTATTATCCAGGCGGAATGGAGAGAAATGCGCAAGTAATTACTTTGTGATAAAACGCACGTTTTATGCACGCGAAGAATTACCAAGTGTTGCAGTTACTAGAAAAATTGTATTCGGGAACTCGCAAAAAGTAGAGAGCGCACATGATCCTTTAGAATTATTTGCTGCGACAAATTCTTCCTGACACCTTTGTAATTTTGCAGCTACGATAACTTTTTGTTAGGCGCTGCACACTTTGGGGTAGTTTAGCCTAGCCTAGCCAAGCCTGAGATGTCAACTTATTTCGAGTCCCAGAAAATACTACCTGAATCTGAAGATCGCGCATTATTATGCGCGACTGTGAAGCCGGGACTGAATAAATTATAAGCTAGAGCAATTGCAGCGTTCAATATTTCGAAAAGTTGCAGTACGATCTGCGATAAATTTAGTATGTGCGTAATCAGAATTGAATTTCCAAACGACTCGCATTGTTAAATTTTGGATTAAATAAATAGAAGACCGTCTTAACCAAGGTATTGACAAACAAATTAATTTATTCCGTCCCTATACCTCATTAATACGCGGGTTTTTCGGTCTGACCGGAATACTATTAAAAATGA